>RJWT010021892.1:0-17407 GCA_004365215.1 Cuniculus paca
AGGTGACCTAGAGACGTTCCTTTATGCCCCACATCTGACAGATTCCATGGCACCTCCCAATAGCACTACCCTGGGGTCTAAGCCTCCTATCATAATGGACCTTTGGGGGACACTCAAAACACCCAACCCATAGCATGTAGCCAGCCCTGGAAAGTATTCGCCCTTCCAGAAAGCAACTCCCAGCTCCCATTTCAACTGACAAGAAATTCAGTACCAAACCCCAGCCTCATCTCAACTGGCCAACTGAAAAGGTTGACCAACCATGATCATTCAATTCTAAGGGAACACATCTTCTAACATAACACCACCTTCCTTTCTTCAGTGCAGTGTAAGAAACAAGGAGGTGACTTGCTCTGGCTTACAAAGTGCCAAGAATATATAAATATAATTCTCCCACTTTTTTCTAAGCATCAAGCTAGTGCTGAGGTTTTGTGGTTTCTGCACCTCTCAGGGATTACCATGTATGGCAGTACATGCATTCTCTTATAGTTTTGAGTAAAATTTAATCTTCCATGTAGAGGCAAAAAGGAGTTCTGCCTCCTTCACCTCATACCTCTTCCAAAAAATCAACCAAAATAATGCTACCACATACATAAAACAAAGAAATTGACCCATGATCTAAAACAGTTCTGACTTGGATCAGTGGTCCCACAAATTAAATTTGCTGAATGTAACTTGTAGGATTTAGACAGACACATCATAGTTTTCTATATCATTTGCATGTGAAAAAACCCCTCCTCTTACTTAAGGATCCCTGAGAACTTTGCGTACCCTAGTATTTATTATTTCCATTTTATAGCAGAAAACTAAAATGCTCAGAGAGGGTAAGACATTTGTGGGGAGTCACAGAGCAATGCATCAGAAGTCCGGCAAGGAAACCTGCAGAAGGCTAATTTCCAATGCAGCGCTCTATCTATGCGACCACACTGCTGCTCGTTAAGATGGCACTGCTCATTGAGAGAGAGCATAATCATTAAAGATCCTTTAGCTTTCTAACATTAACTACCTCTGTGCATCACAGGTCTAATGCTTTACAAGGGCTCAGAAGTGAATTAGACATTTTACTTAAATGCTACTTAACTAAGAGTTAAAAAGTATAATTTTCTATTGAAGAATAAGAACCAGAGAGACTAATTTGCTGGAGCTGTTAAATTTTACAAAGCCTGAGTCTCAATTTTCAAAAAATATTGTACATTTATTTATTGAAGTGAATGAAACATTTGCCATAAAACTATTCAATGGAAACTTTTTTAACAAAGCATAATTTACTTTTCATTTACAGAACAATGGAAAGTAGAAGGAAATCTCCTCCAAGGTATTAGAATCATGTACAGCTCCATATTTGACTAAAAAATTATTTCCCCAGCCTGTTTTCTCAACACTAAGGATATGCAGAAAAGTATCGCTTGCATTCATCATGAAAATTACAGAAAAATGACTGAAACTACTGAGAACATTATTAAATAAAACATATACTTATTATCTGTCTTTTTGTCTCTGTCTTTTGTTCTGTGGTTTACAGAACACTGATTTTTTCTTACTCGTCCCCCTACTCAGAAATTAAATTGCAATCTACTTCCAAATGTGGAAAGTCAGGGAACTCCTGCAAAACTTCATTGGGGCATTGAGAGTGAAATCCACACCCAGGTTATAGATCCAAGCTTTGAGAGCCTCCCGGGAGCGTACCCTTCAATTTACCTGTGACAAATGTAGTGAGAGGAGGCCTTCTCCTCCACAGCAGATGGTAGGCAGAGTCGGGAGTTCTTTATACCAGGTGAATTGAGTTTCAAAATGAGGATGGCACCCAGCTCTTCTTATCTGATTATGCCCGTGCATGGCATTGCAACCCATGAGGCAAGACAGTGGATATGTACCCTGACACATGCCATGTAAAAATATGGGATTAGGAGAGAAGAAAACCATGTCCTTATTCCCACCCCCGTGCATATTCAGATCTGGAACCAGTGAACTGAAGTTGGCACCCCAGGCATTTGCCACCATACATTTCAGGAAATAGCAGAGTCCTAGTGACCCAGTCGAATGCAAGCATAAGTGTTCAAGGGCGTGTATGAGGAAGTGTTGCAGTAAAGAAGGCAACTGCTATAACTAAATTGTTCTTTCTGGTAGAATGTAATACAATGATCATGATAAACATGTATGTTTGTGTGCATTATGTGCATGAGTGTGAACTTGTCTGTTCCGTGCAGAGTGATAATGTCTCCAAAAGGCAAAGAGGAGCTGTGGAAGCATGCCACTGACTTCAAAGAAGACAGGCTTCTGATGTGAAACAAAGGGGCATCAGGCCCTGGACTCAGGCAGTAGCACCCAGACAGTGGTGGGAAGTGGAAATAGTATAGGGTCAGCACCCTGGGGAGGACCCAGGCTCAAGAAAGCTCACATGGACATTGTTTTTTGCTCTGCTTTGTGGGGTACTTTTTGGAGTTTTTTTGTTCTTTGCTTGTTTTGTCTTGTTTTTGTTTGGCAGTACTGGGGATTAAGCCCAGAGCCTTTACACTGAGCAACACTCCCAGTTCTATTTATTTATTTAATAAACTGGGTCTCCCTAAATTGCCAGTTGACCAGGTTAGGTTTGAACCTGTGATCCTCCTGCCTCAGGGGCCTACAATCACATGATTACAGGCATGCCCCACCATGCCTCACTCAGCTGAACTTACAAGCGCAGTTTCAGCAGAGGACAACCGATGAAGGCTTTCACAGGAAAGTGGGGTTCCCTTATACCCTGTGCTTCCTAAGCAAGAACCAGCATTTCATTCATTGTTGTTTTCTCAGTCTTACAGTAGGCATGCTATAAATGTTTGCTTTATAGATGAATAAATGAAAATGAGGGAGCGGGCAGAGGCTTAGGAATTAGGACTAGAAAGTTCCAACTGTAAGTAGCAAAGCTCTAAGAACTCTTAATTAGAATATGCTGTTGGGTAGGAAAAGGCTCCTGACCTTTTGGAGACATCAGTCTCCATGGAACAGACAAGTTCACACTGGCACACATAATGCACGCAAACATACACGTTTATCATGATCATTGTATTACATTCTGCCAAAAAGGATGGTTTTATTTATAGCAGTTGCCTTATTCATTGTAACACATTAGGAGGAACTGTCCCTCCTAATCAATCACTCCAAGTGATAAATAGTAACCAAATGAAGAAGAGGATGACGATGTAAAGATTTACCCTCAAGTTCCCACAGAACTTCTCACGAACAGAGGAATAAAGAAACGAATGAATGAAAATGAAGCAATGATCAGAGGCTTAGGTAGTTAGGACTAGGACGATCCCACTCTAAGTAATATTATTCAGGCCGTGACTGCTCTCAGTCAAAATTTGCTGCAGGGAAGAAAATAACTGGGGAAAGAGGCACAAGACAGGAATCAGTCATAGCAGGGGAAATAAACGGATTGGGTCACTTAAAACAGCAGGAGAGTTCAAATCCTGCAATCGGCACTTACTGCTACAGGAAAGGGCTGGGGATTTAGCTCAGTGGCCTAAGCGCCTGCCTGGCAAGTACAAGGTCATGAGTTTGATCCCTGGTGCTGCAAAAAAAAAAAAAAAGAAAAAGAAAAAGCCTCTTTACTGCTACAGGAAACAGCTGCCTGACTCTTGGATTTTTTTTTTTAAGAAAGAAAATTCATCATTTCTGTAGGAGATTAAACATGCAATTTTTACTACTTAGTATTAAAATGATAAATCACTCTGAGTAAAGAATATATAATTCAAAGAGAGACAGCTCAGTGAAGATATGCAGTGCGTCTTTGGCTACTTAAAGAATTGTCACACAGAAGAGAAGCATCTCTTCCATGATACCCTCAAGAAACTTGGGACCACTGAGATGTAAGGTGATCCTCGATACCTGTATGACGATCTGCCTTAGTATGAGAAATAAATTACCACTTCAGAGCTGCCGTTAGAAGAAATGGTCATCAGGACACAGGCTGGCTCAAACAAAGAAATCAGGAAGAGAATGACACAACCACCTGGTGAGTCAAGATCTGGAGAAAATGACCAGTGTTCTTTAGGACTGAGAACCGAAGAGCTCAAAGTGGCAAATCAGACCCAAGGGTTGTGAGTACTCCAGTAGTGATATGACATGACCAAGTCTCCTAAGTTGGGTGGGTTATCAACTGCATGTCTCTCCATGATCAGTCACTGGGAACAAAATTTCAGCCAATGGCAGTTGAGAGAAGCCGAGTTGTAATCCATCCTTTCGCGAGCTAGAGAGTAATTGGCTGCTATCTTGAGGGGGACTCTGGAGAGGCAGCCAGCAATGTTCTATGGGATAAAATAGAGACAGCAGAGAAATTAGGAATTTGTGAGTCCAACCACCCCCTATCTGTTTCAAACAGAGCAGCTACTAGTTTTCTGTAGAAGTCCAGCACAATACACAGGAGAAATTAGAAAACCAGAACCGTAGAGGAATTTTAAACTCCTCGTATCTCATTCAATTTCTCCAAGAAGGAAAATCCAGGGCCATACTGATGCTCTCCCAGATACACAGCTGAACTAGGGAAGGAACTCTGAGTCCAAGCAGTCAAAAGATGAAGGGCTGGCCTTCCTTTTCTCCATGTCCCCATGGATGGATTCACATCTCTGTTCTTCTGTACCTTCCTCCACAGCTGCACCGTTGGCTCTTACTGCAAACTCCACAAGCCCAAGGAGGCATAGAGAGATTGAAACATTGCTCAGCCAGCTCTGCTTCAAACTCCAGAAGGGATCTTTTTGGCATCATTCATTCATTTTGAAAGTGATGCCTTTCCGAAGAGCATCATTGCCATATGAGGGTTAGACAAAAGGACTTCAAGACCAGCCTAACTACATGACAAGACCTTGTCTTAAAAATGAAACAAAGAAAAATAAATAAATAAATAAATAAATAAATAAATAAATACAAGTTCAAGACAAAGCAGTCTTCCAAGCTATGGCCCAAGTTAATATGTAGTTGCCCAAAGTGATTCTTTCATTGTTGTTGCTGTTAACACAATAAAATTGTTTTCTTTTCAATCGATAACCACTGATAGTATTTTTGTTGATAGGAAGATTTCCAGTTTCTGGTAAACAATTCTCTTCTTTTTTTCCACTCTAGAGTCACAGATGGAAAATTTACCAGATTGCTAGTTACAATGTTTTACTGCTTCAAACAAGATGTAGAAACTTTATTTCCATGTAGATCCCTTTATCTTCCCTACTTTTTAAGTGTAATTTTAAGTATACCTCTTTTACATCTGAACCAGCACATCAGACGTAATGAGTTTTGCTATAATTGTCAAGTATGAATTAAGAAATTCATGAAAACCACCCATTATATTCAACCAAGTCATTTTGCATACTGATGTTCTCTTCCTTTCTTGATTTCCAAATTCCAATTTTATTTTTTCTGTTTAGAGAATTTCCTGTAGTTATTCTCTTTTTTTCTTTTTTTGTAATTTATTTTGAAAAGAATACAATCAAACAAAATAAAACAGAGTAGAGTCAATCACAACAAAACAATGAACAATGGTATATGACTTCTAAACAAGGTAAAAGGCAATCAATAATGGCTACCATAAGGCCTCTTGTTAACTTCTATATAACTGCCCATACCCTTAAGGATAAATAAAATCAAACAAAATAAAACCAGTAAAAAATCAAAACAAAACAAACAAAGCAAAACAATGGAAGCAATACAGAACTTCAAGATACTAGTAAAACAGCAGTGGCTACCATAATGTTTCTTGTTATCTTCAGAATAGTTGCCGAAACCTTCAGACATAATACAATCAACACAGAATAGAGTAAAATCAATCAAAACAAAACAATGAAAGCCATGCAGGGTTTCAAACCAAGATAATTGGACATCCTCAATGGCTGAAATTATATATTTTGTAATCTTTGAAATAGATGTCCATGCCATTAAGTATAATAAAATCAAACAAAACAATAAAATGAAACTAATCAGAACAACAAAGACAATATGAGTTTCAAATCATAATAACAGATTAACAGTGGTCACTTTCTTCCCTTTTTAGATAATTCTTCCCCTTTGACTTTTCCAATATGTATTGTGCATTTTGGATCCCACTAACTTCTTTAGTTTGTTATACTAGGGAGACAACATGAAATTCACCCATGTGACTCTGAACCATTTCATCCAGGAGCATGATCTCAAGTTGCCTCTATCCACCTACAAGAGCCTTGAGGTTATCCTCTTTTATAGCTGAGCAGGTTTCCATCACATAAAATGCCATGTCTTTCTTATCCATTCTGCAGTTGATGGGTAAGTTACCCCTACTTTTTTTCTGGCTCCCTGTCACACAGGACATTGTTCCCTCTCCTTTGTCTTTCAGTTTATGAATTTTCTTTCTAGTTAAATGTGTTTCTTGTATAGAGCATATTGATGGATCCTGTCTCCTGATCCACTCTGCCTGTGTTTCTTTCTATTGGTGCATTGAGGCCATCTACATTAATAGTTATGGCCCTTTTGCACTGTGTTGTCTCTACCATGCTATTTCCTGCTATTGGCTCCCTATTTTTCCCCTCCATTCAATCGACTGCCCCCACCTGATGGTCCCCCTCTGATATTGTTCCTGAGACCATTGTCCTTTTTATCTCTCTTTAAAATGTCCTTTAGTATTCTTTGTAGGGTTGGTTTGGTGGTCATGAATTCCTTGAGTTGTCCTTTGTCATGGAAGTATCTTGTTCCTCCATTAATTTTGAAAGAAAGTTTTGCAGGATACATTAGGCTGGGTTGGAAGTTGTTTTCTTTCAGGACTTGCAATACTTCACTCCAGCCTCTTCTTGACTTGATGGTTTGTTTTAAGAAGTCTGCCATGATTCTGATGGGTTTTCCTTTAGAGGTGATCTGTTTTTTTCCCTCTAACAGCTTTTAATATTCTGTTCTTGAGTTGAATTTCTGGGATCTTGATTATTATATGTTGGGTGTAGATTTGTTTTGGTTATGGCTAGCTGGAGTTCTATATGCCTCACTTATTTGAATGTCACTTCCTTTTCCCATACTTGGGAAGTTCTCAGAAATTATTTCTCTAAATAGAGTCCTGATGTCATTTGTTTTAACCCCTGCTTTTTCACTCACATTTTTAATTCTTAAGTTATGTTTCTTGGAGTTGTCTTGCAGCCATTGAATTTTTACTTCCTGATTTCTTGTTATGTTTAAGAGATCTTCCTTGTCATGATCACAAGCTGCAAACCTGTATTCAAGGTTTGAAAATCTATCTTCAATTTCTTTTAAGTGGTTTTGCCAGGTTTTAATGGAGTTTTTAATTTCCTGGATATCTCTTTGAATAGGTTTCACGTATTCTAAATCTTTCTTATATTGTTCACTTGTGGTTTCCCTCATTTTCCTATGCTCCTTTTTATCTGTGTCTTCTTTACAGGTGCTTAGTAATTCTTTTATTATGTTTTTCATTTCTTCTTTTACCTGGGGTAGTATTTCTGTTCTAATTTTTTATAGCATCATGAAGTTGTTTCTTTACTTCTGTTGACATCACTTCAGACATTTCAGGTGTATGACTCCCAGTCTCTTCTGTGTTTACCTCTCCTGGACTGCGCTGCTTGGGTTGGATGCCAGAGATTGCCTTTTCCTTCTTCGTCTTGACATATGCCTGGGTTCTTCCAGACACATGGATAGTGTGGCCCCAGGCACTTCTGGCATTGTCTACAATTTCTCTGAAGCCAGACTGTTTGATTTTTGTAGCCAGTGCTGGCTACAGTATCTGATGGTGGGTGTCTGTGCTTCTGGTCTGAGCTGGGTACTGGCCCACAAGGTGGAGTTTGCATGGGAGTGGAGCTGGCCAGAGCCTGTGATCTAAGGTGGCTAGGAACCTACACAATGTTGTCTGGAATGCACATGGGAACAGGACTCAGTCCAAACAACTTCCGCAGGTCTGCCCCCAACCTGGAGCTGCTGGAAGAAGCTGGCAGCAGTCCTGGCCCTGGGCTTATCCTGCCCAACTCCAAAATGGCTACTGGTCAATCCCTCTCTCGGGCAGTAAGACTGAGTGCCCTGCACTCACCACCAGCCAGTGCAGACCTCCACATCCATTGCACTCCTCCACTGCTGTGCCTCTCTGCAGAGACCTCTGGGGTCGCCAGCAGCCACCACCACCATGATTGTGCATCCCCAGGCTCAACAGCTCCTCTCACAATGTGAGTCTGGCTCCAGGCGAAGGCACCACCAGCTACCACCTTCTTCTTCATTTAAATTTTTCTTTTTACTCTCTCTGTGGGCTTCAATTCACATTTTAGATTCTTCCTGGGTCCAGGGGACCCATTTCTTTCCTTCTTGTCTTCCCTATGATACTATATTATAGCATCTGAACTGTTTCTCTCAGAGAGTCTGTTTACTCTGCTGCTTACTGTTCTGCCATCTTTCTGGAAGTCCCTGTAGTTATTCAAGGATAGGTTTGCTAGTGAAAAATTCTCTTCATTTTCCTTAGCCTAACAGTGTTACTTAATTTCCTTTTCACTGTTGAAGAATATTTTTGTTGGATGTAGAATTCGAAGTTGACTGGGTTTTTTCTTTCAGCATTTGAAACATTTTGTGCCACTCTCCTCTAGCCTTCTTGTTTTCATATGAGGAATTAGCTATCCTTAGAATTGCTGTGCTTTTCCTGCTCTGGTTGCTCCCAAGATTTTGATTTGCAACTAGGTTTTAAAAGTTTAGCTAAAATATTATGTGGTGTGGATTCCTTTGGGTTTATCTTATTTAGAATTTTCTCAGTTTCTTGAATATAGAGATTTATGTCTTTCACCAACTTTAGAAAATTTTCAGAAATTATTTAATATTTTAAAATCCCTTTCTCTTTCTTTCTTCCTCCACCTCCAGTCTATTTTCACACTAGTATTCAGTGTATAAATGCTGAGGCTCTGACTTTTCATTCACTGTTCAAATACTCACTCTACCTAGTTAGTATTCATTTTGCTTTTAATGATTATCAGTTCTATAAATTCCATGTGATTCTTTTCATAGCACATTTTTTGTTGAGGTTTTTATTTGTTTTAAGAGAATTCACAATTGCCTATTGAAATATGGTCATGATGGCTCCACTGGAATTCTTGTCAGAGCGAACATCTGATTCATCCTGTTGTTTATGTCTGTTGATTATCACTTCTTAATGAAGTTGTGATTTCTCTTGATTCTTGGTATCAATAGTGATTTTTTTCACTATATCTAGATATTTAGATATTGCAGTAATAGATTCTTGATCCTATTTGATCATTTCACAGAGTCCCTCCTGTTGAACTATAATGTAAGGATTAGATGGGTGAGTATGACTAGCTTCCAACTGGACACTGCTGACATCATCCATGCACACATGCAACAATGACTCGCATTGCCTTGGAAATGGGACAGTAGAAATTCAGCCCTCCTTTCAACCTCTGAGACACCTTCCTGGTAAAAGTGGAGCACAAATTCACACCAATTCTTGGCTTTTGAGTTCTAGTGTAATCTCAGCTCTGTTCCCCACTATACCCTACTGATACCATGGAGGGCCGAAGCTTAGGATGGAGTAGTGACAACTCATACTACCTTGTCCAGTCTTAATGATTCCAGACATGGATAGATCCTGGCCTCCATGCAAGTTTCTACCGCATTGGTAAAGGGGTGGAATGATGATGAATCCTTCCTCTCCTGATGTAAGTCTCATTGCTGCTGGTGCCTATGGAGCTCACTTCTTTGCAGGACCCCACACTGCTATTTGTTTTCTAGAGCAGAGTGGAGCTCCTTGAACACAAGGACATGTTTGGTTCATTTTTATACTCCTAAAGCCTACTAATGTGGTAAAGTGGCTCTTGCTGGTTAAGCAAATAAGTAAAATAATAAGTGAAAAGGAAGAATAAGTAAAATAATAAGTGAAAAGAAAGCCATCCAGAATTAGATGGTTCTTAAAAGTCTCAAAGTCCTAAGATTCTGTAGTCAATGATACTAAATAAAGCATAAGCTACAAGTTTAATAATATGGGTAGGTGATTTAGAAATTCTGAACTTTCTCACATCCTTTCTATAATTCATCTAACATTTCAAACATAAATTTTGGAATTGTCACTAAAATTAAATGAACTCTGCTTTTGTGAGTGGAGAATTTGATTTGAACCTTCAT
Organism: Cuniculus paca; assembly: GCA_004365215.1. NCBI lineage: Eukaryota > Metazoa > Chordata > Mammalia > Rodentia > Cuniculidae > Cuniculus > Cuniculus paca. The sequence continues at coordinate 10,111 of RJWT010021892.1, forward strand.
AAAATTCCACTGAGGAAAGTCTATGCTGCTTCCTTCTGAGAAGCAATTTGAGGTGTTCAGAATGCAGAGCAATAGTTATCCCTTTCTTTTTCCCATCTCAATCCACCATGAGGCCAGAGATTCACCAGTTACAGCTTTGCTGGCTGTTTCCCAGTGACTTGCTTTCAATTTTAAAGAACTATTATCTGGAGTCATTAAATTAACAACACTCTCCCGTGAACCAACTCTTATCATCCATCTGGCTTGTCAAATGATACCTCCTTACATCTGCAGCCCTTGTCTGCTTTTCAGAGATATTGAACCTGGCTCCAAGTAGCCCACCTTCTGCTCCAAGCTTACCAAATTGATCTGAGCTTCAATTCTACGTGATGAGGTGGAGTCCTACCTCTATTCTACTCTCTATTAAGATCTGGGGTATTTGAAGTACATTTATGCTTCAGAGAATGGTGAACAGAGAACACTTTAGACATCAGAATATGTAGAAAGATGCTATTAAATGAGACTTATAGAATCACCCTATTTCCCTCATCAGAATCTGAACCTGCACCCACTTACCATTTCTCAGTTAATTTATTTTATTTTGAATGCCATCCTCTTTCTTCATCTTCATGAATAAAAATTTTAAAAGTTTTTCTATCAATGGATAGTAAGGAGATACTGATTTTGCTTAAAGAGAATCAAACTATAATCTCCCATTGAACAGAAATTGGTTAGTAAATGGGATTATTCTTCTTTAAAATGTTTTCCCCTTTTTCTAATCCCTTAGCCTAGCAGAAAAGTCCTATACAATGTAACTAACCCCAACCTCACGCCTTTTCTCCAAAACCAAAATTGCACACCTCTACTCCAACCAGAATCAATTCATGGTACACTGAAAGGTCAATTACGTGTTTTCCATTCACAGCTTTTTGCTTGTAGTTTCTATCCTGCCTGGGAAGCCAGTCCTCTTCCTTTCAATGTGCCTTCAAGTATCTTAAATTATCTGGGTGGGTCTAATCTAATCATATGAGTCCTGTAAGGGCACAATGCTTTCTCTGATGTATGACAGCAGAAGAATCCAGAGAGGTTCTAAGTATGGAAAAGAATCCTTTCTGAATGTCTTCCTTTCTTCCATACTCAGCTTGAGTTCTACCTCTTCCATGAACATCCCTGACTAATTGGCATCTATGGTTTTCAATGGTCTTTCATTCAGAATTTTCAAAACATCTTTTATTTTTTGCATCATTCATTGTGCACCTGATAATCACTGCTTTTGTTATCCTTGTACAGTAGTAATTCTTGATATTTATTATTCACCAGAATCACTTGGGGTTTTGTTAAAGAGATAAATTTTTTTGGCTGTATTATAGAAACTCTGATTTCGTAATTGTGGAAGGAAGCATGCTAAAGATGGATTCTCAAGACTCTTGTCCTTGGGTTATTTAATCAAACATAAACCCAAGTACAATTGTGAAAGGACATCATCAATATAATTAAAGTCTCAGTCAATGTGCCTTCAAGTTTCTTAAATTATCTAGGTGGGCCTAATCTAATCATAGGAGTCCTTTCAGAGCACAGTGTTTTCTCCACTGTATGACAGCAGAAGAATCCAGAGATGTTCCAAGCATGGAAAGGACTCCACATGCCTTTGCTGGTTTAAAGATGGAGAGGGCCATATGGGAAGGAAGTGGGCAACCTCCAAGAGCAGAGAGCAGCCTCCAACTGACAGACAGTAACGGACTGAATTTTGCCAACAACTTGAAGGAGTTTGGAATTGGATTTTCCCCCAAAGCCTTCAGATAAGAATGCAGCCTTGTAAGACATGTATTTTGACCTCATGAAACCCTAAGAAGATAACTCAGCCAAGCCCACCTGGACATGTGACATTCAGAATCATGTAATAATAAATAGAAGTTGTTTTATATTGCTAAATTAGTGACAACTTGTTACATAACAATAAAAAAGTAATATAATAAGTTTAGGCTTGGACCCAGGACTCTGTATTTCAGTAGCAGGTGGTCTTTAACCACAATTTAAGAACTTCATCCAAAAGTTCATTATTTTCATTCTATATGTCCAATAAGCTAGCTTCATGCTAGTTTCCTATTTTGCAAGATAACATATTTGTGCCATTAATTTGCAATTGATTCCATCTAACACTGACAGTTTCTACCTCAGGCATGTTTAATGTTTTTTAGCTTTACAAGATCTCCAAATCAGACAAACTATTTTCATCCCTAGTGTAATAACTAAAGCCTGTGCTTATACAAGGAAAATGCTGGAAAATAGGAGGACGTGACTTCTAAGTGAGCTAATAAGTTCTTTAAGTTTGTGCATTGGTCACACAGAAGTAAACAAGTCTTTCTGAGTCATTAGTGAGTCAGGGTTCCATCTGAAATTTTGACAAAAGTACTCTAAAACTGGAGTCACAAGTGCCGGGTATTATGCTGGCCTCTCAGTATGAATGGTCTTCTCCAGGTGTTAATAGAGAGGTTTCAAGATAGTATGATGGTGTCTTAGTTACTTTTCTTGTTGCTGAGACAAAATACCCAACATCCAAAGTTAAAGGAGGAAAGGTTTATTTAGCTTACTGTTTGTAGAGGTTTCAGTCCATAATCAGCTGGCTCCAAGGCAGGGTGGCACGTGGCAGAGGGGCAACCATTCATGGCAGCAGAAGACAGCAAAAGCAACAAGAGGGAGCCAAGACTCTTTCCATCCCTTATACTGTATGCAGGCTACCCATCCTAGGGTTGGTGTAGCACTCACATCCTTAATCCTACCCAGAACTAAGCCATACCAATCAGTGGATTTACTAATCACACACCTTTAATCCCAGTATCACACACTCTAGATTCAGTGACCTCTGAAAAAGCTCTATGACCACATGAGGCTTTGGGAGACATCTAGACACAAACCATAACACATGGTAGCAGGTGGCCTGCTCAGCAGGCCTGAGAAATCTAAGACAGACAAAACAGGACTTGAGATTCCTGGATATTCTGAAATTCTGTCAATATGAAAATTGTCTCAGTTTGCTTATGGGAGGGAGGCAGTTGACCAAAGCTTTTCCATAAAAGATAACTGTCAGGTATTAGGCATGCAGAAGAAATTGGAACTGTTCTAGTTCAAGCTCTCCCCACAAACTCTGCTTGACCACCCAATGATGGGGAGCTCATCACCTCATAAACCAACTCATTTCATGTCTGAACAGCTCTGTCTAGAGAGCATGTCCTCAGCTGAGCTGTGCCTGACCTCCATATATTCAGTTTCTGTGCCGTTAGGGAGATTGTTGCAGCCATGCTACATTGCTAGTCTGGTTTTAAAGATCCTGTCCGTATTAGAAACCCATCATCACAACCCATTACTGTGCTGCATGCGTTTTAAGAGAAATTTCCCATTTTGGCCATATTTTCTTGGATAGTCTTCCCACGTCATTCCCCATGCTTTGTCTCTTAGAAAATGAACCATATCAGAAGTAGTGAGGAGAAAGGCTTGGGACTGGCACAGTGTTTACAGAAATAAGGTACGACAATGAAATGACAAGGGGAAACAGAGACAAAAAGAGAAACAGGCACACTTGGAGGCTATGTAGCAAATGTCCCTCTGAACCCAAAGTTCCAAAAGAACAGACAAAACCTGATGTAATATATTTAGGAGTGTTACTTTCTCAAAACAGTTTTGTACCATTGTTCAACTATTTTATGGACCCTACAACCTTCACTATTTCTGCCAGAATCATAAAGCAGCTGCAGTCACAAACTCTAATGGAGTCTCTCACCTGAACTGAGAGGAAAATATTTTCAAAGCAAAAGAGAATAGATTGCAGAGGAGGAAAAGCAGCGCACAGCCTCTACTCACTCAGATAATATAACACAGTCTTTGTCTTACCTGTCAGGACCTATAAGTCTGAAAAACCAAATATGTACAGTGCTTATGCGTCTAGACCGATAGACAGATTTAGACAATCATGGGCTGAATTTTCATGTTTTGGGAAAATTTCCAGCCAAGGTCCTGCTGTGGAGCTTTCCTGCAGCAAAGGCCCACAGCTGAATGCCACAGGAATTCAAGCAAGAGTTTCCAGGTTCTGATGGAAGAGGAAAGATTTGACTCAAAAAAAAAAAAAGTTACTTTGCTGGATCCCCCTCCCTCCCAGCAGCCCAATCCAACACCTGTCTCATCAGCAGGAGCCCTCAGAAGGGATGGGCCTCAAGGAACCCCAGTCCCTGGATTCTCCATGCCTCATTCTTCATCCACGCTGCTCGTAATGTGCCATCACTGGCACAGTTACACCTGAACACTCCGGTGCTGCCAAACACCTGGCTTGATTTTCCACTGTCCAAATGAAAAATAAGCATAATCTGCTTTTTGAGGATACAGCAAATGAGGGAGTTCATGACAAATTGTGTTGGTTTATGCAGAATAGTGATAATAAGATACAAATGAGAATTTTTTGCTTAATGAATAATACTAATCACGTTTCAACAAATGCTGTGCCCTTCTAATTAGAGAGACTGCATAAAATCAGCTTAATTTATTTGTGACTAGTTATACAGAGTTTAAATATTTACTAGAGATTTACTCAAATGTTTGAGAAGATTTTAAACATTTCCTACAGTAGAAGTGGCCTGCCTAGTTCTGTGGGATGTGCTGACAGCTCTAACTTGTGGGGGCTCTCTGATTTTTCAGCATGTGATGAAAATCCCGGTTTCAAAATGAAGAAGAAAGGGCATTATTGATTTACATGCTAATTCTCCAACTGTTACTCATTTTCTTGATTCCAGCTTCCAAAGTTGCTCTCCCAACATTCATCACTGTAGTACACTAGAGGGGATGAGCATCTTGTTCAATAAATTAAAGGAACTATGACTAATTACAGTGATATTAACTATGCAAAGTAATGTGTAACTTAAAATGGATACGTTCATCATTTCAAATTATGCCTTTGACTTTTGATGGTCTAATATACGCATACTTCTTTTGAACTAAATGTGCACTCTATTTTCTGAGAACCTCTTTATAATTCTAAGTTCTGCTTATGAACATAATGACCCTCTAAATATAACCATCTCAAGTCTTTTCAATGACCCAGAACAATTAACAGAAGAACATGCAGAGGACTACAACACATTTCTAACTTGGAATAAGACATTGAGGTTCTCATGAGAAGTTTGATGAATCTTTCTTTGATGGGGGCACTGGGATTGAAACTAGGATTTACCTACATCCTTATAATTGCATTTATTGCATCCTTATTGCATTTACCTACATCCCTTATAATTTTTTTTTTTCATTTTGAGGTAGATTCTCACTAAGTTGCTAAGTTGCCCAGGCTGGTGTCAAACTTGACTCCTCCCCCAAATATGTTTCTATCATTCGTATTTTTACAAGGCATTTTGCTTATGAATCATTTTTTTTATCTTGGGAGCAATCTGGGAATTTAAAAAGTCTGTCATCTTCTGGAGGAAGACAATGAAGCGCTGAAAAGTGAAGAGATCTGTCCCAGGATAAAGAGCCAATTATTGACAGTTTCAAAGTACGCCAGCCTTGCTGCCATTTAATTCACCTTGTGTTTTCCCCAGCAACTGGAGTGAAATTTGAGTTCATTAAATAAACTTAAAGAAAAGTGTCAAAATTCACCCTTTATTCAAGCAACATGATTTGCTCCGTCATTTTTTTTCATTCATCATTTTTCAATCTTTCACATTTTAAAGAAGGAGGATTCTAAAAAGGTAAGGGTTAAATTCAGCCTCAAAGAACTCACTGGATTTCTCCCCACAGACAATAGGCAAAAAACATTCTACATGCTCAACAGAACGAGGGTGGAAGGGAGTATGCCCTGGAAGAAGGACTGGACAACTGGGGGGAAGTGAAGCGGGTATCATCCTAAAGAGTTCGAGCTTTGTTGTCCTTGTTGTGTAGTGGTAAAAAGTTGGTAGGGGTTCCAAGTGGAAGAGCAATCGGGCAAGTCTCTGTTTCAACCAGACCACCTGGAGAAGGTGGATAAGACAGAAAGGAAGATACTGGAGGAAGGGAAATGAAAGCCATGCCATTAACAGGTGGCCCAGCCAGTGGGATTTGTCTTGTTTCCTCCCCAGTGGCAACGGGATTCCTGACCTTCAGCAACTCATGGTGAAGAATCTTAAGTCTCTGAAACAAAGCTGCTCCTATACTTGGCTATTTTATTAGACTTTTCTCAAGACATTCAATTTAGGGTTAGGGTTAGTGTTCAGGTAAGGTTTAGGGTTAGTGTTTCCTAATCCTAAGCCTAAACCACTCAACTTCCTCTTATATATTTATTTATATTGGTCAATTTAGCAATCTGACCAAATTATAGGAACTCACATGCAGATGCATCACAGTACAACAAAGTATATTAAACAACCCTCTAAATTATTATTACATCATCATCTAAAAATCAATGTACTGAATGTAGGTGGAAATTCAGAAAATAGCACAATTTTAGACCTTGGCCATCCCAAGCATTTTTCAGGGCCCACATTTTATTACTGCTATAAAATAAAGATTGGTTAATGACATGGAATTTCAAAGATCACTGAATTTTTTTAAAAAGTGTTTAATGAAATGATTTTTAAAAACAACCTACTAGCTGTCAGATGTCCTTCAAAAACATGTAATACATGCTAATTAGGACAGAACAAACAAACCAACAGTCAAGGCCCTTAGGGTCCCCTAGATCATAAAACTTTCTGCCTCTTTTCTGACACCACAGCCCTAGGCCCTCCTTCATCCCTGGACAATTGGTGCTGGAGCCTGCAGCCTTGAAAGGAAGCCCACAAAAACTGGGACTGGAGTTGTTCTGGCAGCAAAAGGAGGCCCTAAAAGCATCTGATTATTTTAAAATGTGCTTTCATTGTGCTACTTGCAGCTGTGAGTTAATTTTGTTAAAAAAAAAAAAAAAACACCATTTGCTTCTTTAAAATCCAGGTTTTTTTTTCCCCTCTGCAGAGCAGCTGCAAGAGGAGCAGCATCACTTCAAATGCCCGCTAAGTCCCCAAGAGTATCACTCTGAGAAGACGCCTTGCTCACTACCAGGGAATGATACTGCACTCCAGAAGACCAGGGTTTCAAGGCTCCCATCATTGGCTGATCTGTGCAGATGGGCATGTGGATGGGCCAACTGTGGACCTGAAAAGCATTACAACTGCCTCAGAAATTCTCTGGTCCAAGCCTCAATCTTTTACAGCCAAGAAAACTCAAAGGCAGAAAAGTTAAATGCCTGACCTAAGATCTCACTTCTAGTTAATGGCAGTCCCGTAGCATATATAATCTGGAAGCAGAGTGCAATAAGGTTGGGAGT
>RJWT010021893.1:0-17403 GCA_004365215.1 Cuniculus paca
GGACTGAAATTTCTGAAATTGAGTAAAAATAAGCACCTCCTCCTTTAAATTATGGGTGTTGGGTCTTTTGTCCCACCAAGGAAAGTGACTGAGGCAATACTGTTACAACATATTATGACTTAGATTTTTATCCCTGGGCAACAGGAATGTTCAAGTTTCATAACAGTTGGAGCCCTGCAGTAGCAGACAGTATTCTCAGCTACAGGAACATCTGGAAGTGAGGTAATTATTCAGCGGATTTTCAGTGAAGATGAAAGTCCGTTCTAAAAAGATATATATCAGAATTTATGGGGTTCGTGACACACTATTCCACTTGGTAGTTAAGAAAACAGCAGGAGTGGGAAGCGCACACTCACTTTCCTCCACTCCTCTCGGAAGCAATTATAGGACCCTCACTGGAGAGGTGCCCTTAATATGCTGGGAGGAAGGGAACATCTTATCTCTGATGACAGAGGACAGGAGAATCTGAACAAAAGAGGACCCTGCCCCACGCCATTTATTGCTATTCAATTGTACTCCCTGCGTCTAATCATTATCCACAGCTATCTACTTCTTTATCAAACTGGCATAAAAAAATCTACATCCAGGGCTGGGGATCTAGCTCAGTGGCCTAAGCTCCTGCTGGCTAGAGTGAGGTTGTGAGTTCAATCCCTGGTGCCCCCCCCCAAAAACCAAAAAAACCCCACAGCTTTCCCTATTTCTTTGGTTCATTTCCCAAGTCTCCTTTTTTACATAATGCTTATCTTATATAAATGAATGTTTTTCTCTTCTTGATCGGTCTCTTGTTTACAGAGGCAGCCAGGAACCTACCACTGGGAAACATTTTTCCTCCCCTACATAATATATACCAGCTTGGAGAAAAGAGTATGCTTGGTTCTTAAAAATGTACTCAGGCCATCTCAGACTGATGGACAAATCCACTTATGACCTTTTGCAACTCATCATGTTTACGGAGGAACTTCTGTTCTAGAAGCTTCTCCACATCTGCCTCTCCCTTACTTGAGTTTCCCTGGCAACTTCTACTGGTTTTCGCACTGTTTACACTCCCAGTCTTATCTCCCTCACTGTATCAGGGAAGATCCCATCTGAGCCAGCATCTCCCACAGCACTCATCAATGCTTTGCATGCAGTAGGCCCTCAATAGATGCAATTATCTGAAAGGATATTTTGCTAATCAGTGCCTGTTATAGACTACTGAAAGTACCTGTACTACCTGTAATAGTCTACTGAAAGTCATAAAAATGCAATTAACTTCAATTTTTTTGTTTGGCATTTCAGAAAATTATAATCTCTCCAGGAAATGTGTAACAGTTTAGCTAGCGCTAACTCTAGCTCCGGGTTTAAAGACATTAATCCGCCTCTACCGCGAGGACCGAAGGCCACCTTCACCTTCCTGCGTTGTCTAAAGCGAGTGGCTCGGCGAAGGGAACCGCAGCCCCCCAGTCCGCTCCTTCTCCGGGCCTGCTCTCTCCGTTTGTTGGTAATCTGCTTCAGGCCGAGACCTTTCCTTTAACTGTCTGTGCCCCACGGATAGCTCCCATCCTTTGGTGGCGAGAGATTTTCAAAACCGGGCAACGGAACCCTGTGTTGCTTCCGAGCCTTCTGCTTCTGTGAGCTCCTAAACTGTGGGTTCCTAAACAGTTTCTGTGCTTTGAAACGCCAGGCAGGAAAACGAATGGGGCACAAAGTGGCATTTAAACTTGTAAAAGTCGAGCCACGGCTGGCTGCAGGGCGAGAGCCCCGCAGTGTGGGCACAGACTGGCGGCCGGGGGGCGGGATCGGGCGCACCTCCGGGGTACCCGCGGGCGGGCGGCGGGGCCGGGGGCGCGCGCGTGCGTGCTGCGGCCGGGGCGCGTGGGGGGCGGCGCGCGCGGGGGCGGCGGCCCGGGCGGAGGCGTGGAAGCGGTGACGCCGCGGCGCGGCCAGGGCCAGAGCGGCGGGCGCGGTGGCCGCGGTCGCAGCCGGATCCCGGAGCTGCCGCTCGCAGGCGGCGGCCGCAGAGAGCCGGTCCCGGGACCCCAGCGCGGGGCGGGCGGCGCGAGGCTGGGGGCCCGCGGGCGGGCGCCGCCGGGCGGGAGGCTGGGAGGCCGGGGCCGGGGCCGCGTCGCCGAGCGGGTCGGGGGCCGGGGCCGGGGCCGGGGTGCGGCGGCGGCGCGCGCGGCTGCCCCGGCGGCTCGGGAGGCCCGGCGCGACCCCGGCGGGGCCATGGCCGCGGGGAGCATCACCACGCTGCCCGCCCTGCCCGAGGGCGGCGACGGCGGCGCCTTCGCGCCCGGCCACTTCAAGGACCCGAAGCGGCTGTACTGCAAAAACGGAGGCTTCTTCCTGCGCATCCACCCCGACGGCCGCGTGGACGGGGTCCGGGAGAAGAGCGACCCTCACGGTGAGTGCTGGCCGGCGCCGCCTGCCCGGCTGCCCTGCGCCCCCGGTGGGACCTGCGGTTTCCTCCTCGCGCTCCTCTGCGGTTTCGGGTTCACCGCGCGCGCCCTCCGCCTGCGAGCTGCGGTGTCGGGTTAGCTGTCCCCGGAGCTTTGGGGTGCGCCCGTTTCCCCCCTGTAAACCGGTCCCCAGGGCCGGATCTCAGGGTCCTCCCGGCGCAAACCACCTGTCGCGGCGGGGCTGTGTGGTCTGGCCCCCCAGAAATGTGAGCGGGCCGAGACCGGAGGACCGCAGCAGATTGCCCCTGCTTACTGGGGACGCGCCTTGGCTCAGACCTGCCCGGAAGTTCCGACGCGGTGAGACCCCGAGGCCTTCTCGCACAGTAGTCTCACCCGTTTCTCTTTTTCCCCCATTGATGAAAGCCAAACATCCCAAACCAAACAAAAACGAAGAAGCAAACTGTTCCCCTGGTTTTGATTATGAAGTGCGACAAATCTTTGTGCCAGTAATGAAGAGTACAAACACCTTCTTCCACCAAAGTGGCCGAAGTGTATGGCTTGCAGAAGATTTAAGGATGAGATGAGAATTACACTTTTGTTTTCCATAAAAAAGAAAAGCAACCTATTTGTGGTTATAGAAATAGCATTGACCTCAATCATTGGTTCTCAAACCCTAGCGTTCCATCAAAATCACCTGGTGGTGATTGGTAACAGGTTGCTGGATCCTATTCCCGGAGTTTCTCAGTCCCAAGGCCTGGAGCTGGGGCTGAACGGTGGCCTTTCCAACAGGGTCCAGGTGACACTGATCTGAGAACCATGCCTGTAGAGCCACTGGTCTAGAGAAAAGAGGGAGAAAAGAGCGTAACTCTCTGACTACTCTTGCATTTGGAATGAGAGTGAGAACCAACGTGTATTTTAATCTGTTCTGTAAGTTTGTTTTAAAAGCTCTGTGTTCTGGCATTCTTTCCTTTATGGGTCCCAGGGAAAGAATCTGATTCTCCGTTTGCTCCAGAAAAGAGCGGCCAGGGGTCCACAGTTTCATTTGAGGGGGCTATGAAATGGCACTCCATTTACTCTGAGAGTGGGGAAGAGGAGAAAGCTCTACCGTCAAACAGTTGACCTAGGAATGGGATACACTTTTATATTTACTAGGGCTTTAAAAAAATAATTAAATTTGCTTTCTAACTGATACATAAGATAAAATTGTATATATTAGTGGAGTAACATGGTGCTTTTATACATGTATGATACATTGTGTGTTTAAATTAGGACAAACTTCTATTAACTTTTTTATGATAAAAATTTAAAAATACTAGCTTTTTGAAATATGCATTATAGACTGCTACTGTACTATATAGTACATTAAGACTTCTCGCTCCTAGGTAACTTAGTGTTAGGGTTTTTTTTTTTTTGCGGCACCGGGGATTGAACTCACGACCTTGCGCTTGCCAGGCAGGCGCTTAGGCCACTGAGCTAGATCCCCAGCCCTGTTTTTGAGACAGGGTCTCACTATGCCGTTCAGGCTGGCCTTGAGCTCACTTTGTAGCCCAGGCTGGTCTCGAACTCACAATGATCCGCCTGTCTCAGCCTCCTGAGTGCTGGGATTACAGGTGTGAGCCACCACGCCCGGCAGTGTTATTACTTCCAAAGTAGGAACTAAGAAAAGATGCAAGTCTTTTTTGTTTTTTAGGCCTGTTACAATTTTTAAAATTTATCAATCACTTTATGCAATAAAACTGAAAAGATGTTTGTAAGTTAATGTAAGAGTTAGTGCTATTTCTCTGTTCCAGTAGATTTCAGGAAATATTCCTCTGCTTGAAGTTTTGTTCTGCAGTGTCTGCTAGTTAGGTCAACTAATTTTAGGACAAGCTGTATACATATCCCATTTAGTTTTACTCTAAAACTAAAACTTGTTCAAAAAAGCATGTCTTATGACTAATGGGCAGAAGAATTGACTTCCAAATTAGGTTCTTAGGACTTCATCTGATACTCTTAAAATACTCTATTTGTTGAATCATTTTTTCATTGAAGCTGCTTGCCTTAGAATAAAACTCTGCAGAGGCTAGTGAGTGGAGATACTTCTGAATTGCATACCACATTATTTATATTACCCTTGTAAAAACAGCTGTTAACCTTTTCTTTCCAACTATGAATTGAGTTCATTGGCATAATCTTACTTTAACTCGGGTAGTTACATGGGAGTGATTTTGTCTCCCATGGTACATTTGACATCACATGGAAACATTTTTAGTTGTCCTCACCTGGAAGCATCCTCCTGGGCACCAGGGTACAGACCAGGGATGCTGCTAAACGTCCTGCAGTGCACAGGCTTGTGTCCTGCCAAAAATTTTCTGACCCCAAAATATACCGACGTTGAGAACCCTGCCAACTTTTAAGGAGCAGAAGACAAGATATTAAATATGAAGAGTGGAATAACTCGCCCGGATTTGTGTAGACAACTATAATTTTTTTTTAAAGGACACCTTTTTCCAGGTAATTGACGAGCCTACAAACCCTGAACTGATGAATCGAGATTGTGTCTGCGTAGCCTAACCTTAGTGTAAGTTAAGTGCAGAATGGTTTGCTCTCATGGAGATGGCGTATTCCTAGTTGACCAAATCAGGGGGAGACTGATGGGAGAAACATAAGGTAAAAAATGAACATGGCATGATATAAAATGTCCTCTCAACCACACATTCCCCCAGACAAAGCCAGACAGCAAACATGGAGAGATGAAAGCATATTTAACAGTAGCCACAATTTCCCACTGAGTTATAAGTTAGATATCTAGACTTGTTAGAAAAGTTGAAAAGCTCATAGCCTCATTCCTTAAACTGTTTGGTCCAGTTGACCTGAAAACCTATCATTGGTGATTTATTCCTTTGGCATGATGCTTTCTGCCTCGGTGTCTTCTAAAATGCAAATAACTGAAAGACTGAGTTCATTTGTAGCATTTAGTGTGAATTAAATCATCAGTGCAATTTCTTACCCCAAAGCTGACCGGCAGGAGTGGTTTTCAGAGGGGTGCTTTGAGTCTGTGGAGTGAATGGTGGGGCGCTGGATGGAAAGGGGTGATCAGGGGCAGAAGAGGATGAAGCTGGAGGAGGTGTGGGACAGGGTCCAAAAGGAGAGATGGGAGGTGAATGAACACGAGCGTTCGCTTCACTCCTGAGTATTCCCTTGAGTTTTCACTCAAAAGGGCTAATTTTCTGGCATGTGTCTTGCAGTCCCAGGGTAATCTTTGACATGAGAGCCTTGAAAAAAGCAAGGTGTTTCTGTGAGAAAACAAAGTGGTTGCAGAGCTTCTGCTTCCCTAGCATGTGTGCTGCACACCTGCCTTCGTTTTGGCCTCAGCAGGCCTCCCTAATGTCCGAGAGTAGCAGTGAGGGTGTGCACTAAAGCAGAGAGCCACATAGACTTTGAGGAGAGAACGCTTTTTCCTAGGCAGCATGTGCAGCATGTGGTAGAGTATAGTAAATGACATGTGTGCTGCTTATGTCCTCATGAGCATGAAACTTATTTCAGATTGCTGTCCTTTAGGGGAAAATGAAGGTAGAAGTGCTAGATCTACCCTTGGGCTTCTCCCAACAGGTGACTGCCTATTGCTATTCCAGGCATCAGATGACACTGACTTGGAGAGGCTGAGGAATCTGTCCAGTCTCCTGTGGAATCGGGATGGGGTCTGGGTTGGCCTACTCCTGTGCCATTTGCCACTGTTGCATTTTGCGCAGTGTCACCCATAAGAAAACATGGGCATGTGGTATTTAAATGGAGGCCTTAGACCTTCTAGTTCACCAATCTCAGTTTAGAAGAGGAAACTGAACGTCAGCAAAGTTACTGGGCAATCAGTTACTGGGCGTAGTAGCACATGCCTGGACTGCCAGCTTTTGGAAGACTGAGGTCAGGAGGATTGCAAGTTTGAGTGCTGCTTGGGAAACTTAGAGAGACCTTGTCTCAAAAAAAGGATTGTATCTCTGAGTGAAAGCTCTGGATTCAGTCCCCTGTATGACAGACAGACAGACAGAGTAGCCAGTTGCCTGAGATTGCTTATTGATTATTCTCCTGGCTACGCTTCTTGGCTCCTGACCCCTTGTGTCCTAGTTGTACCCCCCTGAAGCCCTCCTTGTCTTCCACTCAGTCACAGAGAGTGCCTTCTGGCCTCACTTTGGTTAGACATCCTAGATTTAGATACTGAGATCATAACCCCTCTGAGGAGTTTTTACGGGTTCACAGTTGCCTCAGTTGCCTTGGGTTATATTTGGGTAAAGCTGCCTGACCTTCAGGTAACATTGCCCTTGGGTAAATGAAACCTTTTGTTTAATGATACTAGATCTCTCTTTTTACCGCCTTCATTAATGTCTGCTAGTGGGTCCCACTAATTTGCTTTAATAGACATGATACATACTGTAATGCTATTTGTTTGCAGTAAACAAATGATGTCAGGATCTAATAACTTATTTAATCCTGGAAATCATGTAATTGATTTACCAGTGAAAGGACGGTTCATTGTGAGTCATAGATTTTACCACACCTTGGGAAGCTTTTAAGATGAATTTGATGCCAAGTGACTTCAGCCTATGAAAGACAACGTCCCTTTACGACATGCCTGAGGGCTTTTTTTAGGTTTATAACATGGACATTATGTAATTAGACTTTGACAGTGGTGTAACAATCAGGTTCTATGTGTATTTTCTTTTTGATTTGTGACCCCATTGTACGTGGATGGCCATGATTTTAAAGTTTAATTTGAAAATAGAATGTTACAGATGTAATAAACAAAACAAGAACCATTTGTTATGAGCAAAGACTTGACTATTCATCTTCATATTAATTGTAGAAATCACCATCTGTGAGCTGAAAAGGCAGCTCAAGGTTTCACATTATTGGAACTTCCATTTTAAACTACAAGAGCTCATAGGACGAGATGGTAATGGCACGTGCCATAGTCTGCATATTTTTCCAATTCCAGTGTTTGTTGATTTTCCAAAAACTGCTTGGACCACTCTCTGTCCTCTAGTACACATCTGTAAGAAGGCTGCCCCAGGGTAAGAATCTGTGACCGTGAAATGGAGCAAAGCAAGTGAACACTTTCTTCTGGACACAAATCTTACTCTCATTAGCATTTTCTATCCAAACAAGAATGCTCTGTTCCATTTTTAAGCTTGTCATTTTCTGTGCACCAAAGTCAGGGATCTAGTCTTCTAGTATTTGTTTTATTGTTGGTATTCAGTAAGTAGTTAATGCTTGGGATTTGCAAAATAATTCAGAGTAACGCTATCAAAGTAGAACTTTAGTTATATGACCAGAAAATGCCATTGTGCCACCATAATTTTCACTGTTTCCTCATTAAATTCACTGTTAAAAAAAGATAATGCAAGAGATAACCTTAACAAAATCACTAACAACTGTGACCAAAGAGACCCTCTAATCTAGGTTATTTATAGCCACGGGATCTTAGGAGAGGATTAAAAAAGTGGTGACTGCCAGAGAACTTCACTCATTGAGCCAGGAAGAATGTATGGTTCTTAGAAGCCAGGCTAGTCCTGTTCTGCACCCCTGTGGGATGTTTTTAGTTTGATGAAATGTAAAGGGCCTACATGCAGCAGCCAGCCAGTATTCATTGTTGGACTTAGGTCTCATCCTAGTTGAACTCTGACTCTTCATGCACAAAGTGACTTGACCGGTATGAACCTAATGCTTATTCATTTATAGAAATCTGTGAGGGGTGTGTGCGTGTGTGTTTTCAAAGGGTTATTGACTTCCCCAAATTAACTTAACATCCAAGTTGAATTATCCAATAGGATTTTGAAACGAAAGCTCACTGATTTTTTTTCAAGGTATTTTGGAGGTTTAAAAAAAATGAAGGTATATGACAATTAAGTATAATGTGTTTCAGGTATAATCAAACTATTGAAAGGAATAACCCTGATTTAATTTATAATTAAACAATATACAGTGTTAATTTATAATGAAGATTTATAATTAGTGAGTCAAGAAGTGTTTTATACAAAGTGGCAGTGATCTGACTGAATTCTGTGCTTGAATTCTTTCCATAATTTACACAGTGTGAAAAGATGCTGGTATCTTAAGATAGGAGCTTCTCCATTCTCCATCTCATCATTAAAAAGCACCATACTTTTAACTCAGAGAGTGCTCCCTCCGTGTGGGTGGATGATGAAAGTGTTCTCCATGGACTAGTTAATTACTCATGGGCCTTGTACTGTATAAAGCTTAGATGAAGGTCACAGTTCTCTTGATACAGTGACGTGTACATTGAGATGTGTTCAAGTTTTGCTGGAGGTGATTATATACTGCGAAGTCATATTTGGAAAACATTTGGGAATCTTGGCAGTTGGCTTTTGGCTCTACTTAGAGTAACTTATAAAAGTAATCATTTTTCAGGAAAAATAGTTTAGAATTTTTATTAGGAATTTTAATTTCTTAAAAAGTGTATAACATTTTTATCATGCAGTATGTGACATAAATGCTCCTCAGGTGGGCTGCATATGGTGGTTTATACCATTTTTTTGTGATTTATACCCTGAAATCCCATACTTTCTTCTTTTTCATCTGTGGCTGGCTGGCTGGCTGGCTTTCTTTCTTTCTTTCTTTCTCTTGTCTTTTTGAGACAGGGTTTCACTATGCTACTCAGGTCGGCCTTGAACTCACTATATATCCCAGGCTGGGCTCAAACTCACAGTGATCCTCCTGCCTCAGCCTCCCAAGTGCTGAGGCTGAGTGGAATTTGCGCCACTCTACCCAACCTATGTTTTGTTTCTTGAAAAAACTTTTTTTCACTCCAGATATTGAGCCCAGCATTCTAATTAAATCATTCTTTATGAGAATGTCTGTGGTCTTCCAGTTCAGTCATTTGACCTTTTCCAGTTTGTCACCCTGTTCTGACATAGGGTACTATGGTCTGCCCCTGACTTCTGGAGAATTCCTTGGCTTTCATCACTGTACATCAGCTGGGTTGTCCTAACACTCATCCAACTGTCTTTTCTTCCATACTCTTTTTCTTTATCTTTTCCTTTGCTATTCCTGAAGGCTCTGGGTTTGACCCTCTGTCCTCCTTTCTGTGTATTAGTTTATATGTCTGCATAGCTCATATTTTTCTGTCTCTGTTCTGACTCCCTGTGTGTCTCCTGCTGCTCAAAGGGCAGGTACACCATCACAGCTTCAACTTAACATATGTAAAACAGGACCTAATACTATTTTCCTAAACTAATACCCTTGCTACTAATTTCTGCTTGTAGTGAAATTGTTCTTACAGTCTCCAAAGCTAGACACCTATGAGTTGTCTGTGATGCCTTCCTCCTCGTCTACCTGTGTGTTTCCAGGGCTTAGTGGTGCTTCTTTTCCCCACCTTGTTGATTTCTCATCTGTCCTTTCCTGCTGTCTTAAGCATTAAACAAACCCACACAGCTTTCCTTCTCAAATATGCATTCCTGCTCAGTCTTATTTCCCTCTACTTGCTGCCCACTCTGCTTTACCATAGACTCTGTAAGGGCTGGGGATATAGCTTAGTGGCACAGCGCCTGCCTGGCAAGCACCAAGTTCTGAGTTCCGATTCCCGGCACCAACAAAACAAAACAAAACAAACCATAAAAATATAGTCTCTGACATGACAGAAACATCACCATTTCTACAACTGATCTTTCCTAATATGATCCCTGTTTCTGGAAAATCCTTTTTCTTATCTATCCCCTCCCCCCACTTCCATTCTTATCTTCCTCTGGAAAAATCTTTTAAGAACTAGCTCAGAAGTCTTCCCTGTGAAACTTTCTCTTTCCTTGCCAGAGAGGATTCACGGTTTCTCTCTCTGTTGCCCCATACTTGTTGGTGTCTTCTCTGCTACAGCACGTAGTACCTCTTGTCTGTGAGTGTGTCTGTTTCTTGTCCTGGGTCTCTGAGATCTCCTTGCAGATAAGGATCAGGTCTGCTGTTCTGTATCCAGGCTCGCACACACAGTGGCTGCCGAGACTGCTCAGTCAGTTAACCAGGCGCCAGGTAAACTTTCCATTTTGGTTCCCTTCCTGTCTCATTCCTCTCAGCCCTTAGCCAGGCTGAGCCCTGAGCTGGAGAATCCTCTTACATGTCCCAGTCCTAATCAGTCCCCCAGCCCCACTTGTTTCACATTGTCCAGTACCTACCTTCTGTATGTGTTGTGTAAAATTGTCTCTTATAGTTTGCTGTGTTTTAATTTCATGTCAGTAGTTATATTGGAAATTCCTAGGTGGTAAGGAATTTTCATTAAAAAAAATTAGCTACTATTACATAGCAGTTTTCTACCCTTTTCTCTTCTGAGGGGTCTGAGGCTGAATTTACTCATCCCAGGTTCTCCGAGGCTGTGCTGCTGAATGACCAGTTTGAGGCCCATAAAGAGATTCAACCTGCATTTATCAAATGGGCTAGAACTTCAGATACACAAGCATCAGCACAATAGTATGAGGCATGTAAAATGCTGTAGATAGGTTGAACATGGTATCACTGTAGTTCTCTTCTGCAAACACCTTTTACTTTATTCCAAGAAAGCACAAAGGTAAAGCACAATCATTTGTGAGAATCACTTTTTATTGTGGACATTTCTTCAGCTATTGATAAATATATCTATATTTTTGCCTAGTATTGATGCTTAGTTCCAGACCTGATTATAGTCCTCTAATTAAGGGAGTAGACCTGAAAAATCAAATTTGACTCAAACATTGTTCTTCGATCAATTTTCTCTCAAATCTGAAGTCAGTGAATAATTAATTAAGATTGAAAACTGTTGAGTACCATTCTTAATATCCTTTTTGGCTGTGGTAAATGTCACCGATAGTTTCATCTCAATATTAATTCAGGTTTGAGCCAGTATTTGTCACTGCACTCTGTAAAACTCTTGGAAGGATAGAAATTGTAAGACAAAGTGACTCAAGTGTAGTCTTTGTGATGTGATGTCTACAAGGCTGGGCGGGAGAAATTACTGAATGACCAGACTCATTCTACTCCTTTCTGAGCTGAGTCATTTTGCAAATAGAAAACAATTTGTGTGTTTTTGGGTGGTCATTACATAAATAGGAAATGGAGCGAGTAAAAGAGATTTCTATTTCGAAGATCACTTTTTAAACTTTTATCAGTCAGTGAGCAGACTTTGTTTTGGATTATACTACCAGAAGTATTATATATAGCATATATTGTATAAATAATATCTTATAATCCAACACCTGCTGCATGTCTTCTTTATATGTTTTACTTTTCCTAGCACTTTTTTTGCCCTGGTTTTTTGTTTATTTGCTTGCATGGTGTTTTGTTTTGATTATGCCAAGTATCATTGACTTCTTTTAGCTATTTCCTGGCTCATTTGGAGTTGGGATGTGCATGTATGTGTTGGGGGAGGTGTCATTTACTCATTGACTGGGTGACTACTCAAATTGGATGGTGACTAGAGAAAATATATCTCTTGAATTTGAGATTCGATTGTGGAATGGTCTACTTGTGCATTTTGCACTGTTGGTCCTCTTCTGTTATACTTTTCATCTTACCAGAGAGCTATTTGGAGGCATTTTGAGTCATACTTAATGTTTAACATGTTCACGATGGGGCCATAGTTTGTATGTCTCGCTGTCAGGCAACTCTGAATTTGAATTTCATTGTTATATAATAACCTGTATATGCTCTTTTGTTAACATAAGACACTAAAACAAAAAATCTTTGTTTCATGTCCAGGTTATTGTTAAACTCAATGGTAAATTTTTCTTTTATTATTCCTTTGTTGTTCCTTGGTGGCTCTTCTCATGTTCATTTGTAAGTAATCTATAATTTTTGTGTGTGTATATATATATATATATTATCTATTTTTTAATTTTAAGAATGTTTTAGTTTTATAAAATTGTTTCCCCTTAAGAGTGTCAAATACGGAAAATAATCTGTAAATATAGCTCATCAGAGGAAAAGCTCATGACCCACCTTTCATTCTTCAGATACATTAGAATTAGTTGAATGTAATCTTGTGGCCAGTACATATGAACGTAGCATGGATTTGGATGTGAATGTAGAAGAGCAGGAGGAATAATGACAGCCGAGAATAGAAATGGGTTAGAACATGAGCACATAGAGCTGTGGAATGTGGAACTTCTAATATTAATTGAAGTGATTCTTTTGTGTTGTATAAATTACTTGTGTCCAATAATGTATTTGAAATTCTAGATGAAACAAATATATATGCCATATGGTGCAGCTTTAGTGCAAAAAGAAAGCATCAGTAATGCTGGAAATCTTACAATTAGCAAGATGAAAATTTTGATAGGTGTATTAATAATTATGCGAATAGTACCATTACTAGATATTAGATTGTGTTGGCCTGAAAGTGATAGGTATGCCTATGGACATATAAAGAATGCCATTCGATATGATCGCTTTTTGGAGGTTTTGAACTGTTTACATTTCTCTGACAATACCACATGCAGAATTGAGGAACCCTTGAATAAATTTAGAAAAATCATGGAAGAATTATTAATATACTCACGAATACAGTAAATCCTAGAAAAAATGTAGTAAAAGATGAAAGTATGATTTTTATTGTGAGGATGTCTGTGTTTTTACCAACATATCAACACAAAACAGCCAGGAATAGGTTATATAAGTTACGTTTGCCTAATGGGTACACCTGTGATTTACATGCCTGTGATGGAAAAAGTGCAAACCCTTTGAAGCATGGCTTTCCTACGATGTTTTGAAATTAATGAACAGTTTATTGTTTGAACACTGCACATTATATGCAGATAGTTATTATTCAGGTATACCACTGGCACAAGAAATTTTGCCAAAAGAATTTTTGCAGCACAGTACAGCCAAATTGCAAATTTTTACCAGTAAAACCCAAAACACAGCAAAATCGTAAGTTTTGAAAATCTATCTTGTGCAAAATATGTTAAATGGACTGATAAAATAACTGCTTGTATGACTTGTAAAAATCATATGTGTGCACTGGTGGTAGGAAAACCTAGAAACATGAAACCTGATCTCATCATGAAAATAATGCAAAGAGAATAACTAAAAGGATATTTTAAAAGCATATTTATATCCTTTTGACAAAATTAGAATTATCTTAAGTTAGGGGCATGTGATGTAAGATTTAAAAACAACCAAAAAATAAATTTAAAAGCAAATGTACTTGGACTTAGTTTATTTTACTCTTCTTCATAAAGTGATGCCAGTCATTCAGTGAAGTTCAAGTGTTTATTCTGTGAAGAAGTAAAGACCAAGATAGATAAACAGATACTAAGAAACTGGTTAGCAACACACATCCACCAGTGTCTAAAAGTAAACTCTTCTTTGCTTGATATCCCCTGCTGGTGTTTTTGACTCCCTGGTATTTACAATCTCTTGGCATCTTCCTTGACAACAGGTGTATCACTTGTTATAAATGTGTCCACTCTGCTATTTTCCCCAGTCCTCACTTTGCTGTTCCAGCACTGTTGATTTCTCCTCTGTGGTGTCTTTTCACTTGCTCAGGTTGCTGCATTTTTGCCACGGCTGTTCTAGTTCTAGCCCAGATTACACTGCCATTGCCTTCTGACCAACCTCATCTGTATTAGTTTGCAGGATGCCACAGAAAATACCATAGACTGGATGACTTTGCCACAGATACTTGTTTTCTCAAATTATGGAGGCTTGGAAGTCCAAGATTAAGGTTCTGGAAGGTTTAGCCTCCTCCGAAGGCCTCTCCTTGACCGGTAGAGGTGGCTACTCTCTTGCTGCCTCTTCCTATGGTCTTTCCATTGTGCGCATGTCAGTGGTGTTCCTTTGTAAGACCAGATTTCCACTACCAGTCAGATTGGATTAGGGCAGCCCTACAAGCCCATTTTAACTCAGTCACATCTTTAGAGATCTGGTTTCTAAGTCTAGTCATATACTGAGGTATGCTGGTTAGGGCTTCCACATTGGAGGAAACACAGTTAAGCTTATAACTCAATCTAATCAGTTGAACATTATTCTTTGCTAGAGTAATTTTTTAATTACCTCATTGTTCTTTCCTGAAAAGCAGCACTGATGTTACTCTTCTTGGGAAAATATTGTGGAATTGAAACAAGTCCAATCTTCTAGTGCACTGTTTACTCCAAGAGCTTACAGGTGAAGACACTGTTGAGTCTATAATAATCAGAAAGAATAGAAAAGTTATCAGTAGATGGCTGGTAGTTACTCTGGATATCAAAACATGTCAGATATTTGTAAATGTGTTAAAAAGGTGATTTATAGAAACATAAGTAGTAAGCTTGAGGTGAGTTCTGGGAAGAAAAATTTTAAAAACCCAAGATACTTGAGAATACCAAAGTCAGAAAATAACAGAGTAAGTAGTAATTAGGATACTGCAATGAAAGTGCAGTAACATACACAGGCTTAATATATTGATCTCATTGGCATGTTGTACTTAATTTCTCATAGCAACCTTTTGTAAAAGAAGTACATTTTCAAGAGAGATTTTCATGTTTGAACTTTATAGGCCCAGACCCAATGTCTAAATCCTGCTGACAGCCTGTCTTGTAAATAAAGTTTTATTGGGACACAGTATCCTCATTTGCTGTACAGGTTATCTGTAGCTGCTTTCACATTACAATGGCACTTAATACTCAAAGCCTGAAATATTTATTGTCTAGACTTTGACAGTTTGCTGACACCTGTTTTGGGCCATTATTTTTCATGAAGAACAAACACTTCTTAGTCATAGTGTTTCTGCTATGCCTCACTATTAAATGTAATACCAATTTTCTGACACTTATGTCAGAAAAAGCCTATGGCTTTTACTGATATTTGTGAATCTTTGAGTCTATGGACAAGAATTATCTCCAGGCTGATCTCTCATTTTAAAATAATATTCATTAATGATCTAACTTAGTAAGGATGCTTTTGCCAAAAGTTGAAAAGTTAAAAATAGTGAGATACTTTTCATCATGATCTAAAAATATTTTTAATCAGCAACTGATCCCATTATCTAATAACCACCAAAAAATCATGTTTTAGGTTATTATTGTAAATCAAACTTAGTGTTTTTGCTAAACATTCCACCCAATTTTTTTAATAGAGTAGCTATTTCCTATAGCAGTTATTTGCATACATGTTTTGCATCTCAACTAATTTTTCTAGGAACTCATTCCAGGAAGTTATATCACTTAAGGTTAGATATTTTCTGAGTGTTTTAATGAGATTTAAAAAAATAAATAGTTGGGATATGTTTGGTTATGCCTACTTTCAATATTTTCTAGACCTAAATTATTTTTGGCCATGCTTAATGATGTGCAGATGTGAGACTTTCATGTTGTAGAATTGTGGAGAATCTTGGCCTTGTGCATAGGTGGTCACCTCCAGAAATGGGTGAATGCTCCTGTTTGTCCTCCTGTTTTTCTAGAAGGAGGCTAATGCCCACCATGACTGACAGTTGAAACACAGAGTTCTGCTTTCTTAGGAGGCCAGAGAGAGCATACTCTTTAAGTCCTACCAAGGGAAATAACATTTTTGGAAGCCTGCCTCAGTGACATATGGTACATCTTTCCTCCATGTTGGGAATTTTAACCCAGAAGTCTATGGATATAATGGTTTCCAGGATTACCTTGAAGGTCAATACAAAATATTAGGTGTCAAGCTGTTTTTCTGAGGAAAAAAATATATTATACTCCAGCAGATTTTCAGAGTCATCTGTGGTCCAAAAGATGTTAAGGACAGCATCCTTCGATACACTGAAGTATGTCTTCTATATTAATTTGACCATTCATGAGAGACCTGCTTTGAACCACATGACAAGTGAAAATGGATTTACCAAACTGTGTGTTGGTGAGCCTTTAGTTTATGGTGAATGATCTTGTGAGCAACGTCTCTAGGAAAACTTATCTGTCTATGAATTGTAAGAAATATTTGTTTGAGAAGGGTGAAAAAGGAGGGGAAATGGAAAGTGGATGGCTAAGAGTACAGGGGTACAGTTGGGTAGGTGGAATAACTTCTGATGTTCTGTAATACTCTAGGCTAATTGTGGTTGACAGCAATAATGGAATATTTCAAAATAGCTATAAGAGAGGATTTTGAATGTTCTTAGTACAAAGAAATGAAAAATGTCAGAGGTGATAGATAAGCCAGTTATCTGATCAGATCATTACACATTTATGTATTGAAATATCACACTGTACCCCATAAATATGTGCAAGTACCTGTGTAAAAAAAATTATAAAAAGAAATATTTAAAGCTACTGTTTATCCAATTACATAGTGTTCACTCTCAGCTTTCTTTGGAATAATTTCTCTTTGGTAACCATGTCAGAACTAGTTATGCTTTCCTTACCAGTTTATTTCTGTCTTATGGTCCATGGGAAATTTGTTCTTTCTAGTGCTTTTTAGAAAGCCAAATAGGTAGCCTGCTTCTAATGAGTATAGTAATTTCACTACTGGCTTCACTAGTTTTAAACCCTTAATTTCTGTTGACCTTCTTTAAAAACCATTTTTAAAGCTTTTGTCTTGGTATATCATCAATATTTTTGTAGCTCACCTTAAGCAGTATTTGGGAGTTACATCTCCAGAAAAATAATATATTTGATTGATTTGTTATTTTAACCATGAAGTGCCTACTATATTGCCGTATGAAGTGCTGGTTACTGGATATTAAAAATTGAAATAAGGAAAGTCCTCTGTCTCTTAAGGTAGGTATTCTCTGGCAGAGCAAGACAAAGATGTAAATCAATAAAGGGTAATGAAACAGTAAGCTGGCTTTGCTTGCGGTGTGTCCTGTGGTACAGCGGGGTCATCCCAGTGGGAGGAGTAAGTTTTAATGGGGGAAGTCAGACAAGGCTTTGAACAGGAGTAACTGCCGAAGAGAGTGTTGGAAGTCGAGTAGGTGTCTGCCAGGCAGACAAGGGCAGGTAAGGGCGTAAAGGCCAAGGAGGCAGTGCCAGGTTTGCTGTATTTGGGGAACTGTAGGAAGTTTAGAACGGCTAGCATGTAGGTTATGGCAAACAGTGAGACCAACCCATCCTGCAGCGACTGGATTATGAAGGGCCTT
>RJWT010021894.1:0-17415 GCA_004365215.1 Cuniculus paca
GAGCGGGAGTGAGATACAGGGAGGCAGGATAGCATGTGGGCTGTTTATTACAAATGACTTGCTTCTGTCTTCTCTAAAACACAGAAATTTCAGAAAGGGCTGAGGGAGGGTAGAAGCTGACACGGATGTGGTAGACAGGCTGCCAATCCTGAGAGCCAAAGGAGAGAGACGCAGCATAAAAAGTATAAATATAAATGGTGAGGGTGGTTGAAATTTAGTTGATTTCCAGAGGAATTTAGATCTATCTTGGGCAAAATCTACCAGGGAACGGGAAAGTACTTATGTCCATTCTGCTCCCAAACTATTAGTTAATATCTAGGACCTAAATTTGGATTGCCTTGGATAGAGGGGTTGGGTCTTTTGATCATAATATTTCTGAAACATAAGTCTCTCGTGTTTAAGTTATGAACGCTCCAGAACATCATTTTCCCTTTCTCACTGATACCTCTTGGATAAATTGTAGTCCTACTGTAAGTATCTTACACTGCAAAAGGTGAGTTATAACTGGAGAAGGAGACATTTGTCCCCAAGTTCACTGCATAGTGGATTCCTGTGTTTCTCAGATTTTCTCCTGTATGTAACATCACTTAGGGAACTGTCTGATACTCTTCTATTGCTTCAGAAGCTGAGCAAGTTGTTGAAAATGCTGATTTTCTACCTGTACTTTATTCTGCAGCAAATGCCTGCATTTATTCTCTCCCAAGAATTAAAAATGCAGGCCTCCACCGGGCCTCTTGATACAAATCTTCCATGGTGATGGTACTTACAACCTGAAGATCAGTCTTTAAGGGTCTCAAAAGCATATAGCTTCAAAATTTCTTGAAAGTAATAAAAATATGGCTTTATTTAATCGAAAAAGGTAACTTGTAGTTAATGGCATAGCCATTGTCATGTGTGAATTGGTTTCTGATGTTCAACTCCGGGTGAATAAATAGCACTGACATCCGGGGCACTGCTCTCCTGTCTCATCATCAGCAAATGTTTTATCTTCAGTGGCAGCATCTGCATTCCGCAAAAGTCATTATTCTTGGAACTGAAGTTAAACCTAGTTGTTTTGTTTTGTTTTGAATATTTGGCTTTCCCTGTCTTAGCTATTATTTTAAAGGAAAAGCACAAATGGTTTCAAAGGCTACCGCTGTCAGAGAGTATGAGTGCTCTTTCAGGAAGAACAAAGGAGTCTAAAACACAATGCAGCATGGTTATATTGCCTATTTCTTTCTTTTTTCCTTTTTGGTTCTTTTCAAGACAAAAGTATACAAACCTTATCTCGAGTTTGTACATTAAAGCCATCATTAACCTCAACCTCAAATACTTTTCTCGGTTCCCTGTGTCGGGACTGAAAGTGGCTTTATTCCATTTCAGAATTCCTCTCTGCACTACCCACTTGGGTCGGGGTTCTGTGTACAGGGACCTGCGTGCATCACCATGGTTTACACATTCGCAGTCTCAACACGACAAAACATGCAGACTCTGTAAGGGCCCCACATGGCTAGAGATGACCCTGCAGCTCCCCGTGGGGACACAGTCTTTTTGGTGCAAGGTGCCTTTTCTGGCATGGTCATTTATCCTAGACTCATGTAGGCTAAAAGTGCCGCCCGAATTCCTCCTCCTGCCACAGTGCCATCAAGCCTGTGTCCACCACTTAGCTATGGACTTAGCACCCAGCAGGGTAGGGAGGCCCTGCTCTGTTCTTTAGACAAGCTCAGCCTCTCTTGGCTTCTCATGCTAGCTTCTCTGGATGCTTATTTGTACCTGAAATTCAGGGACTTCCAACTATTTTTAAGTCCTGTTTGACTCTATAAAGAAAAAAAGTGCTTGAAAAACATACTCAATTTTCACTGCATTTGAATGCAGCACCCATGGGCTTCTTCTTGCTCATGCATCACAGGAGACACTGAATTCATCGTCTTTTTCAAGTTTAAGCAAGCACTGGGACTCTCCAGTGACACAGTCCCCAGTCGGTCATCTCAGACCCTGGTTACCAGAGATGGACTCAGGGAGAAACAAGGGTCCAGGGCCCAGCACACCTGTACCCCAGCTTCCTGCCTTTCCCTGTACCTAGCATTCTCATCTGTAAAGTCAGGTTCCTGGACCAAGTGAACTCTGACAGTCCTTCCAGCTTCGAAGTTGCATAACCCCATGTCTGGAAGCATTTCCTAACAGAAAGGTAATTTTCAGAATTTATGGTTATGAGGATTTTAAGGAGAAATATAAGTGGCCTTTCATTTCCCTCTCCCTCCCCTTGTATTTTCTTGGGGGTTGTGAGGATTTAATGAGCTTTGCTCTTCTGTGTTTCTAGAAAGCACTCAATGTTCTAACACTCCCATTTGACTCTATCTCCTGGAGGGGTTTAGATTTTACTTGTGTAAATTCCCCCTTGTGCTTCTGGGATCTCTGAGGGATATCTGTTGGATTCTGAATGTAGTTTGTTTGTTTGTTTGTTTTTGGTGCCAAATCTATTTCATGTAGTAGCCGACTCAAGTTATATAGTTCTATCTTTTCAGAATCCTCACTTTAAAATTTTGTTGTCTTTTTCAACATATGAACCTATATGAAATAAATTATTTAAGCAATGCAGTTTTTTTGAAATCTTGTTTTGTAGCCCATCTCAGCCTGCCAGGGTCTATTGGATAGGAGGGGTGGGGTGAATGCTTAGCCTCCTCATTATGGAAATTTGCACAGAAGAGGGATCAAAGCAACTTTTCTCCCCATTTATTTTTCAATAAAACTGCTGAAGAAGGAGGATGGCTAGCGTGAGAAGGTGCAGTGCCAATGGATTTGAACCCGAAATTATAGGAACAAATGTTCCGAGCTGGAAAAAAAATAGTCTTTCAGGAATTTAGGCACTGATATAAATGTGTAGCAAAGTAATTTTTATTGGTGATCTTCACCAATGTCAGCAGCAAGACTTTCTCTGGTACAGAATGTGTGACATGGGACTGACAAGGTTTTTTCTTTGTTCCTGGTAACTGCTGAAGCAGGTGACTGCTGTGGTGTGGTAGCCAACACCAGAAGTGGGCTCACACCAAGGGCAAGGTAGTTACCCAGGGCAAGGCAGCAATAACTTCTCCCACATGGGTATTTTGCCCTCCTAGCTAACAAGGTTTATGCTTCATCTGTGGCGTAGCGTCTCTTAGGAAACAGCTCCTGGGGATCAAAGGTCAACGAAGGATCTCAGGAGAGAGGAGAAAAGGACTCCCCCAGGTTCTGCAGGCTCTGTCCTGGCCCCAGCCAGGGCCCAGCACCACTAGACTTGGAATTACCATTTAATTACAGAAGCTAAAACCTTTGCTCTCTAGAGTGGCACGGGAAGGCAAAGTTGGTCCGCCCGTGAACACCTGACTAAAGGAGGTGGGCTCAGAGCCTGTAAGAAGCACAGTGGGTCAGGACAGAGACCCAGGTGTTCATAAGTGGCCTGGGATGGAGAAAGATGGACACTGAGGAACGGATGCTGAAACCCATCCTTACAGCTTGGCTATAGTTCCTACACAGAGTTAAAGTGTTGCGTGACTCCTGTGGGCGGGCAAATCTTATGTGCATGGTCAGCATCGACCTATTTTTCTTTCCCAGAATATTTGACAACTCCAGGCCATTTCCTTCATGAGCTCCTTCGCACTCCCAAGTAGTCAGGGGCACAGTTGGTCTTTTCACATCCAGACTCTTTTCCTTACTTTACAGAATGAAATATTGTTCAAGCATTCCTCCATTCATTTGTTCGTTCATTTATTCATTCAAGAAGTCTGTTTCGAGCCCCTATCACATGGCATACATGGAAATAGAGTATGAACAAATTAGACTAATACTTGTTCTCAAGCAGTTCCTGTGCTAGAGGGAGTGTACAGCAATGAAAACTAGGTCATTACAACTATGTAGCCTGTGATACAGTGATACATGCTATAGTGAGAACCAAAGCAGGTATCCATGGAAGGAATGTGTTGGAATTTCTACCAGAAAAGAGAAGGGATCCAGTCTCACTGGGACAGGCACCTTTAGACAGACAGGAAGCAGTGGATAGGCAAGTCTGAGTATCTGCATGTTCCAGGCCAAGATGGACCCGTGCCCTGGAGTAGGAGAGCTGGAAGTCGGACAGGCCTGGATGCCACACAAGGACATGGCGTCCACTGAGATATGTTTATCCTCACTTTGGGGCACAAAGGGCGCCACATGATAGGTATTGAGAACGGAGTAATATGATTGACCTACTCTGTGTAGGGAGCAGGCCAAAAAGGAGAATGATGGGGAACATTTGCAAGGTTGTGGTGTTGTGACATCCAATGCAGAGTGAGGGCAGCTCTCCCTTGATTCAGTTACAGCTCTCTCTTTTCTGCACTCTTGCTAAACGTGTCTAAATGTCCCCTCTTGCCTCTGGAATTATTCATCAGGTTCAGCAGTCTAACTAGGAAAATGATGTAATAAGCAGTTAATTAAAATAGAGAGCCATGTGTGAGCCTGATTTGCTGGAAAATAATAGAGAAGACAGAAAAGTTTTACATCAGGATAAAGTAAATCTCCATGCAGCAGAATAAAAATTGCTGCAGACTCCAAGGAATAAATGTCTTGAAGGAACTGGAAATACAGTTAGGGCTGCTGCGTTCTGTTCTTCATCTCACCATGAAGGTCATTGTTAATTGTTTCCTCTGAGTCTCAGAGCCAGCGTAATGCTGCTTCCTCATTTTTTTCCTCACAAGCTAATTAATGCAGCCACATGGGGTTCCCAAGACTGGCTCACAGAGGGTTGGTGGGGCTTTCAGGATGGACCCCAAGTAAAGAGCTCAAGCCACCAGTGCCACAACCAGGGCTTCCGTGATGGCGACTTTGACCAAGGTCACTGGTAGATTTTTCACTTTTCCATCCGCCCACTGTGGTAAAGCCCCCCAAATGAAGATGGCTTGCTTTGTTTCTCACCACCATAGTTCAGATCTCAGTATATGCTTAGTTCACAGATAATGGGGGCTTAAGGCTAATGTAGAAACAAAAGTGAAAGCTCCTGTCAGATTCCTAGAGCTGTTAGTCATGTTGGAAAAGAAATCCAATCCTCTCGATGCAGTATCTTGAGCTCTCAAGCCCTTGCTGTGAAAAGCATATGGGATAACATTTCCAAGGGATAGCGCATCTATAGGATAACATGTGCTGCTCTTCACAGCAAGGAGGTGAAGCAATAAGGGAGCTCGATACAGCTGTTAAAACTGAGAAAGCTGAGGCCAGACCAGCACTATGCGTGTTCCAGTACTGGTTCCATTCCCTGGAGGCTGGGTGAACTTATCCAGGTTTCTTAACCTCCGTATACTTCAATTTCCTCATCTGAAGCAGAGGGAAGTAAGTGGGTACCATCTAATTTAGCGTAGGGTTCAGGAAACTCAATGACTTAATGCCCGCAAAATGATTGTAGCAGTGCCAAACACACGAGTGCACTCAGTAATGATTTACAATAGCCATTCCTACTAGTCTCACTTCTGTCACTACTTGTAAGACTCACCCCCATCCACAGTTTCAGTTACACACAGTTGACCAAAGACCGACAGTGTTACATGGACAATTTCAGAAATAAACAATTCCTAATTTTTAAATTGCACAGCATTCGAGTCATGGGATGAAATTATGTGTCATCCTGTTCCATCCTACCCAGAAATCACCCTGTTTTCTAGTGTCTGCCCTGAAAAACCACCTGCCAGGTACCACTCAGTAGATGCCTCAGTTATCAGATCTGTCATGGCATCCCAAGTGTGGGGTTTAAGGAATGCTTATTTTAGTAGCAATGTCCCCAAAGCACAGGAGAAGTGATGCTTGCAATTTGGATTGTAATGTGGATATGCCTAAGAGAAGTTGTAAAGTGTGTCCTTTAAGTGAAAATGTTAAAATACAACAAGATCAATAGATGGGGAGTTTCATGTAACTTTTATGAGAGTACCTTGTAGTAATTATTCTATTTTTATTGTTCTTAATCTATTATGATGCCTAATATTTAAGTTAAATTCATCATAGATATGTATTAGTATATGTGCCATTAACAGAACAACTTTAGTGTATGTGCTGTCGAAGCTAGTACAATCAGAAATATGCATGTATAGAAAACATTTATATATAATGAGACAGCCTGAGAGAGAGATTACACACTTTGGTACAGTTTCAGGCTTTGCACTATACCCTCTGCAGAAAAGGGAGGACTATTGTACTATTTTCCTCCTTAAATGACTAATATCACCACTGTAAATTTTTAATATAATCAAATCCTCTTAGACACTAGCAGAATTTCAAGACATTATCTTGGAATAAGATAGGAGAGCTTATGTCATGGGCTTCCCAACTCTGAAATAAGATACTATAATAAAATAATTGGTCTCTCTTTCCTTTTCCTTTCCTTCTCCAAAAGGGAAATATAAAGTAAATGGATTAACAAATGTCATTGTGAATTGAAAAGAAACTAACCACTAAGATACTTCTAAAACAACATTTCTTGTCTTTATTTCACCTTATGATAAACTAATAGTGTTTTTTACACCAAGTCATCACTCTTTTTTTAAATACTAGAACATTTTAATTATCATTATTTTATAAGTGCATACTTGTAATACATAATGATTACATTTGTCGCAAGAGAATTTGTACATGTACCTAGCACCTCTTCATTCTTTTTTCTTTCCCTTCCCCCATCCCTCCCTGATCCCTCTAACTCTTGTTCCCCTTCCCATTTGGAAAAGTTCTATCCAATTTTTTTTTTCATATCTCTATTTTCATTCCTTTTTCCTTTCCTCCCTACCCCCACCCTTAAGACAAGGTCCTGATAAGCAGGAAAAGGATGTACTGGGGCAGAGGTGGGTGCACGTTGGGCCCAGGAAGCAGTGTCCTTGAAGCCTGAGGCCTTAACCTTGTGGTCCCTCCTGGTTCCCCTGGTCCTGGCTGACTGCTGACTCCTCACTGGACTGAGAGTTAAGAGTTGTGCCTAGATGGTTCTCTGCAGAAGTTAGCAGTGGTGATGTCCCAGATTGCCTTGGCATCTCATCCATGTAAGTGGTCTTCAGGGTCAGTGATTAGAAAACAGAGCCCACTTGAAAAAAAAAGAATTTTGAAAGACAAAATCACCATTACAAAGCAGAATATGGGCACTAGAGACCATCTCTGCTGGTAACAGAGCAGTGTGGAATAATTTTGAAATGCTAGATGTATTTATTTTAAATTGAGCACATATGTTCTGCAGTTAGCCACAAATACACACCTCCTAACCACACAGTTAGTGTATACTTTTCTGTTATGAGCAAATCATGCATACAATGATACACGAATGTTCTGTTCTGGAAATTCTAAAGAAAATTTGTTTGCCTTTCTTGAACTGACATTTGCCATGATTTCTTCTTCTATGTATTTTTAATTTGAAAGTGAAAAACATCATTTAGAACCTTTCCTTCACATCAGTGTTAGAATTTCATAAGCTTAATTGTGTTTACATTTTATAATTCTTTCCTGCTGATCCTACTGGGAAGTATCGGATGTATGTCCCCAGCATAGCCCCAAGACACAAGCCACATGCATGCGTACTCTTCAGTAATAAGCACACAAATGCTTCAAGTATAATAAGACAAGACACACAGGGAGGGTTTCTTTTGCATCGGCAAGGAACACTAACAAATACTTGCGGTTTTCAGAGGAAATATTCTAATCTGCATTTAAGGGGTTGGGTTTTTATGAAAAGGTTCCCCCCACTTCCTTGATGAGTAGCAGAAGTCAAGATGAATTGGAGCCCTGCCCTGGGCCCTTGCTTCCTGTGTAGCATGCCGGCGTGATCGTGTTAGGTGAATGCAGGAGCGTGTTTGCATTTCATTGATATAAATGCTCTCAGCCTCGCTCCAAATAGCAGCAAAATCAAATCTTACTTAAAAAGGAATCTTAATGCTCCTTGGCAAAGTGATACTGGCCAAGCAGTTTCTGATGATACATCATTATTTCCTGCTCTAAGGCCAGTGCATTGCTCTGGGACTGTGTGTTATCTCTGTCCCGCTGTAGCCTGGAAAACACTGCTCTTTTTAAAATCTAGGCGATTGCTCACAAGGAAAAACAGCTTTGCTGAGATTAAGGCTTTGGAGACATTGGAATGTTTGTTTTATTGCATTTAAAAAAAAACATCAATAATACTGCTGAAACAGCAAGCTTTACTCTTTTTCCCCTGACATCCCTTACTTCACTAAAGAAAGATGCTGGGAAATTGCTTCCTAACACAATTTTAACACATCTCAATATATGTATTCATGATGTGGATGTGCACAAGATATCAGAGCTTCAAAAGCAATTAATGTGCAAATATTAGAAATTTACAGAATTAACCGTAGTGTACCCCTCACGAATTGAATGTCATGTGCCAAGCACTTTCTTTATCACATTTATGAGCTCGCCAGATTCCAATATTGGGACTGTGTAATAGCAGTAGTAGCTAAAACAGTAGTAGACAACTATCGCAACTACTAGTTAAACAATATGAAATTTCTGTTATTAGATCACTTTGACCAATGAAAGGAAAGTTTCACAGGATTTAACCTCACTGTATTTATAATATAATAAGAGGGCTTGTTAATTGGATTTTCAGAACTTTTTATAGACAGCGTATCACTAGCTGTTTGCTATAAGAACCGTTCTCTCAGTACAGTACACTGCCACAATGCAGTTGGCAGGACCCATTCTGTTACGCTGGATTAGAAGAGCTATCACCAAAATACATATAGCTCAGATTTATGTTATACCCTATTGCCTGGGAACCAAAAGGAGTTCCACCCTATATCTTTTTAATAGCCTTGTAATGTGATGGCAATATGAGTCTTCCTGTCTTATGGCTAAGAAGAAAATGACACAGATCTTGTCACATAGGTCACTTTATACTGCATAATATGTTTGCGTCTTGACTATCAGACCCCTGATACTACCAACAATTTTGAAAACAAAACAAAGCAATGTCACAGCAGATCAAGATGTACACGCAGTTCTGTGGCACTCTATGCCCCCCACCCTCTGTCCATTTCTGAGACCACTTACTCTGACAATAAACACTACTATTTTGGGTCTTTCTCTTGACATCAGATGTGTTCATTATTTTTTAAATAAAGAAACTGAGATGTAGAATATGTATGAGAAACTAATCCGTAAACACTTAAATATTCTGACTTTGGAGGGGGGACAACCTTTGATATAGAATCCACAAGGAATGAACAATATTTATGGTATTGTCATTGCCATTTCTCCTATCAATACATTGGTGACTTATGTTGTTGATTACTCCATCACTTCCAAAGCATTATCTACTCCAGTGTATATACCACGTAATTTGCTGTATGGGTAAATAAGGAACAGGTATAAATCGATATCTTTATCCCTACATGAATTCAGTATACTATGGTGCCACCAAAACTCTAAAATAAATATCAAAACTCTAGAAAATGAATGACATTATTTAATATGTAATTTTCCTTAAGTGGAAAACAAAGTTTTTGTGGAATTGTTAAGAACTGACACATTGATAAAGAGAGATTACCTATGTTCCCCTCCCTCCCACATGCCAAGACGGGGGAGAAGATGACTTTTGTTAGCTCACATTTCTTCTTGGCATTTTTATCAGGAAAAATATTTCAAGTTATGGTCCTAATGAAATGGACTGCATATTAGATGAGTGATATTTTTGATATATAGGAGAATGCCACTTTTACTGAAATATGCGTGCCGACATTTAGCCATAAAGTGGCATGATGTCTGCAATTCGACTTGCAATGTTACAGAAAAAGGTACCAAGAATGAACAAAATATAACATCAGTGCACAGGTAATCACTGGGTTACCACTGACTTTTTAAAGCTCTGAAACACTCAAAGTTGATGCAAGGAGAGAGGGTCCCAAAATATAAATGTCTTCATTTTTAAAGGCTGTTTAGTGATCCTTGCCTTTTAGCTGTAAGGTCATCAAGTGATCTATTTAGGCAGAAAAAGATGTGCGCTTTTTCCAAAAGTCAAAACTACATACCTCAGTTTCTTTATTTAAAAAATAATGAACACATCTGACATCAAGGGAAAGACCCAAAATGGTAGTGTTTATTGTCAGAGTAAGTGGTCTCGGAGATGAACAGGGGGTGGGGGCATGGAGTGCCACAGAACTGCGTGTACATTTTGATCTGCTGTGAGATTGTTTTGCTTCATTTTCAAAATTGTTGGTAGTATCAGGGGTTGATGCTTGAATTGCAAATGTATTATGCATTATAAAGTGACCTTGAATTAGCCCTCTCTGTGACAAGATCACTGATAAAAATGTGACAAGATCACTGATGAAAGGCTGTGAGGCTGAAAGGGAATCACTTTTGAGTAGTGGGTAAGTCTGGCGCCTGATGGTTTGGAGACAGGCGCATAGGAGTATATCGGTTTCTACATAATAGCAGACGGCCACCCCAGATAAATGGCTATACGGGGAAGCTTGATTTACCTACTCTGCCATACTTACATCCTTCCAAACAACATGTCGATCCCAATAAAATATATATGTTACATCACCCACACTGCTCTTTTAAAGCCCCAGGAAGGCAGAGCCATGGGAGGACCAGAGACACAGACTCTGAGTGCTTTGCACCCATCAACTGTGCATTCCCTCCACACACCTTAGAGCTGACAATAAGAATGTTAGTTGTCGTTTGTGTCACTGTGATCTACGGAACACATGTCAGATGCTGGGCACCACGAATGCACAAGCATTTCTTGGGAGGAAAGAATGATCATTGTATCCATTTTACAGGTGGGAAAATGAAAACCTAGAAGGACTTGAATGAACACATTTCAAGAAATTGCTTCAGAAGTGTCCAAGGATGATTCCAAACTCCCCCACTTAAATACCGCACTGTGATGAACAAGCCTCACGAATTATTGCCTAGTAGCTGGCTGTGGGCTGGGGCAGGAGGGCAGCGGCAATGGCTGGATATTGTCCCTTCTTTTGGACATGTCCTTGCTGCACCAGTGCCCTGCCCAGTGTCCCCAGTCTGTGTGGCCTATGATTCTCAGAGCAGCTGCCTTCCCTTGTCCCCAGGTCCTTCCTCCTGCTGTCCTAATGCATCTGAAAAGAGTTTTTGCATAATCATAATAGCAATATCCTCTTGCTCTGCTTTTCTCAAAGGAAATCATGATTCTTCTCCAAAGGAGAAAGTTGTTTTCTAACTTTGCGTTTCCAAGACTGGATCTGCCTCACATCCCCCGCCGTGCCTGGCTGCCTGTGTTCACCTTCATTTCAGTTCTGTCAGGATTCTGAACCCACATTCTGGCACCTGCTGGAGCAGTCAGCTGCGAGAGCTGCCTGTGTCCTTGAAAAGGTGAGCCACCAGCAACGCGAATTCTTTTGGATTAAAAGCGCAGAACACATGAAAGACGAGTCTCACAAATGCCCTGTATTCCAGGCGTCTCTTGGAAGACTTGAGAAAGAGGCTATCCTCTTCCTAAAACAAAGAGATGAAATCTATTTCATTGGTACAGAAAGACACTTTCTATGAAGGACTAGAGCTGTGCAACATTGAGCCAAAGTCTGTGAGGCTGAAGGGGAATCACTTTTGAGTAGTGGGTAAGTCTGGCGCCTGATGGTTTGGAGACAGGCGCATAGGAGTATATCGGTTTCTACTTAATAGCAGATGGCCACCCTAGATAAATGGCTATACAGGGAAGCTTGATTTACCTACTGTACTGTGCTTACATCCTTCCAAACAACACGTCGATCACAATAATATATATATTTTTAATTAAAACTGAACACCAAAAAAGCCCACTTATTAACTGGACAAATGATTTAAAAAGAGAATTCTCAAAAGAAGAAGAAATGGCCAATAAGTACATGAAAAAATGTTCAATATCTCTAGCCACTTGAGAAATGTGAGTTAGAACTGCATTGAGGTTCCATTCTACCCCAGTTAGAATGGCTAGTATTGAAAATGTAATAATAATGAATGCAGGTGAGCGTAGGGGACAAGGAAACTCTCCTACACCATAGAGGGAATGATGTGAATGAACTATTACAACCACTGTGGGAACCAGAATGAGGATAGCTCAGGAGACTAAAATTAGATATATCAAGTTCATTGAAAAGAGAGTTTGTGTCATCTCTTTTTTTGTAAGAAACTTTTTGGTTTATGTCTTGAAACATAGCAACTCCTTGGAAGACACACAGCATAATAACTGTGGTTTTCTTATTGTTTGGTTATAACAATGCTTTATTTTTCATAAAATAAAAAGATAAATGTATGCAAAGGAAAAAAGTAAAGACAGCATATTATAGTGATACACGCATACACATGTTTATAGTGACACAATTCACAATAGCTAGGTTGTGGAAATAGCCTAGATGGCCAGCAACAGATGAATAGAAAAGAAAAATATGGCTTATCTATGCAATCAAGTATTATTCTGTCGTAAAGAACAACAAAATTATGCCCTTTGCAGGAAAATGGGTGGAACTGGACACCAACATGTTAAGCAAAATAAACAAGTCTCACAAAGTTAAATATTGCTTGTTTTATATAAGCAATCTAAAAATAAACAAACAAGAGATTAATGGAAACTAGAGAGTAGATTTTTAGATATGGAATAGGGGTTTGGAGGAGGAAAACTAAGGGATTAATGGGATGTCATTAATGGAAGCACGTTAATGCATGTATGTATCACTGTACCAAAACAAATCCTGGTTTTCTATGTCACTAATATGCATCAGTAAAATAAATTGAAGCTACTAAAAAATTTATTTAAAAAGTGTTAAAAATAAGTATATAAGGAAGAAAGTGCCAGGATAGTACAGTGACCAGTCAATTTCTAGCAAAATTATAGTCTTGATTCTATTCAAAAATATCCAAGAGTGTACCACTGTGTAATAATGTAACTGTCATCCACAGAGTGAGTGTTTTTAAACATAGAATGATGGAGGGAAGAAATGAGGCTATGCATTTTTTTTACTGGAAGCAACCCACATTTTAAAGCCAGTGTTATTGGAATTCGCATTTTTATTTGTTTCAGATTGATGGTACGTTATTTCCTTTTCCTCGTTCATCCATGTGACAAGAATTTATCTCTTTTCAGGCTTTGCGCGATTGCTATCATACGTTTGTATTTTGTAGAAAACCATTATTTTTGCAACTTGTGTTCTAAGGAAATACATTGTATTTTTGTGCTAATTTTTGTGTGGGTTTTCAGTCAGATTTCATCATCACAATTTACTGGAAACGAAAGGCTGCTATGAACATTCAGAGAGGTCCCTGCCCTGTGCTGCCATCCAGGTTTGGTCCCCAGATGGCAGCAGCTGCAGCACCTGGCGCCTTGTCATGAGTACATATTTGGGGGCCTTGCCCCAGATCTACCGATCAACAACTCAGGGACTCAGCCCTCGCCTTGGAGTTTCAAGAGTCACTGCGTACCAAAATCCTCTGGAAGGGCCTACACATTCACCCATTACTGAGACCTAGAAATTCTGAATTCCAGAAAGAAACACCCTGTAACAGGGGAGGGTTGTATAGTGAGGAAAGATGGGACCCAAACTGGGAATTTATCGCTTTGACTTTTAATAGAGCAAAAACGAGTTGTTCAAGTTGACCAAGAAAAGAGATAGAAAGGCCATTGTGATTTTCCCCTCCTTTATCTCTCAGCATCTCCACTGAAGTGGACAGGAAAGTGGTAGTGAGTGATGATGCCAGTAATATCGAAGTCAAAGGGCAATGCCTCTTGTGATTTATTCACCATCCATCATCCCCGAGCCGAAATGAAATTGTGTCATTTCGAAGGATTGCATAGGAGCCACATGGAATGTATGTGGGGCCCACGAATCATTGATCTTTTCAACAGTGGGCCCAAAACGTTGGTCAGTTCCTAGCAAAATACTTTCCAAATTCCAGTGCTATCAGCACTTCAGCTCCATCAGAAATGATAAACGTTATTTCTGTGGAGCATAGCCAGAATTATGTAGGAGGCCCGAGTGAGAGGGGTTAACGTTAGGACACTGACAGTTGTATGATACCTTTTTATTTCCATATTTATGCACATACAGGAAGACACAGCTTAATCTCTTAAGTTTCCAACCTGGACTTATAAAGACTTTCTGCTTTCATCTCCTGATTTCAAGACATTCGTTACTGTGATCTTGCTTTTTCTAGAAACTTGTTTAAAAATATTGCTTTCTTGTGATCCTACCTCATTTTCTTTTCAGGCATCAGTTTTTTTCTAAAATGGTGTTTTATCTTGATTCTGTGTTCTCAAGTAGTATATTCAGTAAACAAAGCAAAGGCACCATGGATCTCATGCACACTGTTAAGTATACCAAGTAGGCTTTCACATGTAAGTGCACATGTGATGCATTCTCAGGGCTACAAGGAAAACTGTATGCAAAAATATACATATTTTTCATGAGAAATAAATACATAAACATAAATATATGTATATTACAGACACAAAGTAAAAAGTATCCTTCACTGCGATTCCCTTGCTTATTAAAAACAACACCTTAAATCTGATAACTGGTTTGCATTTCAGAGAAAAACTATTTGGTTGAGAATTTTTAGCACAGGTAAATTACACAGAAAGGAAATGTCTCTTTGGAGGACAAACTTGACATGCTTGAAGGACTAAGAAGATGAAAGAAGAGATTTAAATAAACAGCGTGGAGCCTGAGGATAAAAGATATGGAGAGGAAATGATGTTATGTGATGTAGGTGCTGATGGATTCCATGTGAGTTTACAGAACTACAAACAGACTGAAAAGTATGTGCTTGAAGTTGGACCAGCATGGATGATCTGCACTGACAAATCATCTCACTCTTTAATCTTCCCATCACTGTTACTCAGGCCCTATTCCCGGAAATATCCAGGGATGTGCAGATAACCAAGGAGATTTGTATGGTTTTACTGTAAACAACATAGTTTGCTTCCCATCTGACTTGGGGAAGTATTTGTCTCTACAGTTGTGTTACTGGCTCCCTGGGGAACTCAACCTGATTATTACTTAAATCTGGGCTAATTCGTTTTTGATGTGACACTCTTTTTGAAGTAGCATGCTAGTCTTGGGATTATTGCCATGTAAAGAAAAGAAGAAGACAGGTATGATGCCTCATGCCTGGAGTCCAGTGCTCTGGAAGGCTGAGGAAGGAGGATCACGAATTGGAGCCCAGCCTGGGCAGTTTAACAACACAGAGTGACCCTGTCTCAAAGTCAAAAAGGTACCTTTCATACATTTCATACCTGATGACATTGAAAACCTGAGGATTTAGAAAAGCAAGTGGCAGATACATTTCGTACTCTGAGTCAGTCTTTACCCAACATATACATGAATCAAAACATCACATTATACCTCGTAACTATGCCCTGCTATCATAGACCAATCCACAAACAAACCAAAAGAAGCAAAGTACAAATGGGATGGGTTTCTCGGTTCATATTTTGGTAACTTTTTGCTGGCAATAATCTTGTGTATAATATAGACAGTGATGTCACACTGCCCTCTGAAACTGGGGTGTATGACCCTCTATGGAACCTGGAGTCCTGCTTTGCTGTCTCTCTGTTCAGTGATCAAACCTGCCACAGACCATCTGAGCTCCATGTTCATGAAAAATATATGAGAAGCTTATCATTAATGTTCATCTTCTTTTCTACTCCTTAAGAAATCATAATTCAATAATTCGGGGTGGGAGTTGCATTTCACAAATCCATTCTGTTGAAAAGTCGCACCAAGTCATTTGCATGCAGAGGGCCCATCAGTGACTCTTGGACAGGTCCTTGCCTAAAAGTCCCTATTTCTAACAACCTGAAGGTATCAAGCAGCTCCTATCACCAGATCTTTGGCTTTTAGTAGTCTAAAAGGGGCAGTTTTTACATACTTTGATTAGAATTAATAGTGCTACTATAAATATATAATCACTTACTCTCTTGTCTCAACATGTTTTTATAGAATGCACGTTTGCAATAAGTAGTCACTGAATCAGTTTCTTGGAGGGAGGGTAACAAAAGTGAAGAGTGAAAATGGCATTATTCATAAAAACTATGTATTTACATGTTTTTAAAAAATGCAATGCTGAGAAGTCTTTCTTATATTTAATGAAAAGAGAACGCAATTCGTTGAAACAATGTCAGGAAGTTCTCCGATTAACAAGGTGTTTTTTTTTAATTGGAAGAAGGATTTTTTAATTAATTTTATTGGTACATTTCAGATATACGTAATGATCACGGAATTCATCATACGGAATTTGTGTCTATACATATATCTTGATACTTCTTTTTTTCTCTTTCTTGTCCCCTCCTTTCAACCCTTCTTCTCCTCATTTAGAAAGCTTTGTTTCTATTTTTTCTTTCTTTTCTCTTTTTTTTTCTTTTCCCTTTCCCTTCCTTTCCTCGTCCTCCTCCCCCTCCCTAGTGAACATTTTCTATTTTATAATATCTATTATATATGTTGGTCCTTATTTACACTTTCAGATGTCTATTTACTTCAGATACTCATTTTGTACTGGGTCTTTAAATTTGGAGGGTATGATTTTTTGCTCTTTATACATTCTAGATATTAATCTTTTTTTAGGACAAACTGACAATTTTTTTTCCCATTCTGTGGATTGTCTCTTCACTCTGTTGGTTTCTTTTGCTGTGCAGAAGCTTTTTGATAAGAAGATATCCCATTTGTTGATTCTGTGTAATATTTCCTGTACTATCAAGGGTTTGCCCATAAAGTCTTTGCCTACATCTATATTTTCAAGTTATACCAATTCTGTTTTCTACCAGATTTAGTGTTTCTGGTTTAATCTTTAGATCTTTGATCTATTTTGATTTTAGTTCAGTGCATGGTGAGAGATACTGATCTAGTTTTAATCTTTGGCATGTGGAAAGCCAGTTTTTCTAGCACTATTTAGTAAAGAGGATATCTTTCTTCCAGTGAAAGTGTTGGCCTCTTTGTCAAAATGAAGTGGCTAGGTGTGTTTGGAGTTCTTTCTTTCTTTCTTTCTTTCTTTCTTTTTTTCTTTCTTTCTTTCTTTCTTTTCTTTATTTTGAAAAGAATACAACCAAACAAAATAAAGCAGAGTGGAGTCAGTCACAACAAAACAATGAACATGGTACATGACTTCTAAACAGGGTAAAAAGCAATCGCTAATGGCTACCATAATGCCTCTTGTTACCTGCAATATAACTGCCCATACCATCAGAGATAAATAAAATCAAACAAAATAGAACAAAATAAAACCAGTAAAAAACAAAACAAAGCAAAACAAACAAAGCAGAACAATGTAAGCAATACAGAACTTCAAGATACTAGTAAAACAGCAGTGGCTACCATAATGCTTCTTGTTATCTTCTGTATAGTTGCCTACACCTTCAGACATAATACAATCAAACAACACAGAATAGAATAAAATAAATCAAAACAAAACTATAAAAGCAATACAGGGTTTCTAAAC
>RJWT010021895.1:0-17405 GCA_004365215.1 Cuniculus paca
GTGTGGGACCTCATTGTCACTGAGGATGGCCGAGATACTTTTCGGGGAGCCCTGGTCCTTATATGATCATCCCTTTTTGGCTCCACTATAGAACCCTCAACTTACTGGCACAGACCCTTCATCCCACTGGCATAGACTTTCTGGCTTCCACCACTGGCCTTTGGGCCTTCCCAGAACAGACTTCGGTGTTATGGACTGATTTCCTGTACTTTCTTGGTTTAACACTGGGTAACCATCATAAATAACATTTTAAATTCTGTGTCCTGATTGTAATCTTTCTTCCTGCGACCCCTGACTACAACAATACCTATTGTACATTTTGGATCCCACTAACTCCTTCAGTTTTTTTTATACTAGGGAGACGACATGATGTTCACCTATGTGAGTCCAAACCATTTTACCCAAGAACATGATCACAAGTTGCATCCATTTACCTACAAGAACCCATGATTATCCTTCTTTATAGCTGAATAGCTTTCCATTGTATAAAAATGCTATATCTTTCTTTTCTATTCTGTGGTTGATAGGCAAGCTATCCCTGATTTTTTCTGGTTCTCTGTTGAATGGAGCATTGTTTTCCTTCCTTTGACTTTCAATCTATTAATTTCCTTTTGTGTTAATGTGTTTCTTGTATACTGCTTATTGATGATTTTGTTTCTTGATTCACTCTGCCTGTTCCTTATTGGAGAATCAAGGCCATCTGCATTAATGGTTATGGCCAACATGCACTAGTTCATCTCTGCATTGCTTTTTTCCTGCCATTGGCTCTCTAATTTTCCCCTCCATTTAATTGTCTGCCTGCTCAGTGATCCCACTTGGCAGCTGTTCCTGAGACTGTAGTCATTTTTAGCTCTCTCTACAATATGTTTCAGTACTCTTTGTAGGGTTGGTTTGGTGTTCATGAATTCTTTCAGTTGTTCTTTGTCATGGAAGTATCTTATTTCTCCACAAATTTTGAAAGATAGTTTTGCAGGGTGCATCAATCTGGGTTGGAAATCATTTTCTTTTGGGACTTGAAATACTTCATTCCAAGCTCTTCTTAACTTAATGGTTTGTGTTGAGAAGTCCATTGTGATTTTCATGGGTTTTTCTTTATAGGTGATCTCTTTCTTTTCTCTAACAGCCTTTAATATTCTGTTCTCATGCTGAATTTCTGGGATCTTGATTATTATATATCTGGGTGTAGATTTGTTTTGATTATGGCTAGTTGGAGTTCTATGTCTCACTTATCTGTATGCCAGGTTCTTTTCCCATGCTTGGGAAGTTCTCAGCTCTTACTTCTATAGTCTCTTTTCGTCATTTGTATTGACTCCTGCATTTTGCTGACACCTGTCATTCTTAAATTATTTTCCCTTATGTTGTCTTGCAGCTGTTGAAGTGTTATTTCCTGGTTCCTTGTTATTTTTGAGATGTTTCCTTTCACAATCACTCACTGCTATCCTGTCTTCAAGGTCTGAAAGTCTATGTTCAGTTTTCTTCAAGTGGTTTTGTCAGCTTTTAATGAAGTTTTTAATTTGCTGGATATCTTTTTGAATTTGTTTCATGCATTCAAATTCTTCTCTATATTGTTCATTCAAGGTTTTCCTCATTCTCCTATGTTCCTCTTTTTTTAAATCTATATCTTCTTTAGATACACTCAGTAATCCTTTTATTATGTTTGTCATTTCTTCTTTTACCTGAGATATTATTTCCAATCTGATTTTTTTACAGCCTCATGAAGTAGTTTCTTTACACCTCATTGCCATCATCCCAGAAATTTCAGGTGTGTGACATCTGCTTCTTCCATGTCCATGTCTCCTGGACTTTTTCTCTTTTGGCTGGAGCCCAAAGATTGCCTTTTGCTCCTCATCTTAACAATATTCTGGGCTCCTTTAGATAAGCAGGTTGCGGGGTCCCAGGAACTTCCCACATTGGCTACCCATCCACAGTATAGGGGGATGTGTAGGCACCTGGCTTTCTCCTAACCAAGGTTCCCTAAGAGGCAGTGGGGTGCAGAGTGGGCTTCTCTAGACACTCATGGGTTCTCCAAGGCATGACTGACTGATTCTTCTGGCTCTCACTGGCTACCTCCCAGGGAGTCCCCATGGAAGCTCACACACATATAGGGGCTGGGCTGATTGCCTCTCCCTGCCTGTGCCAGCTACCTGTGGGAGAGTACTGATGGTGGCTGGAGTGATCATGGGGGCTCAGGAGACACAAGATTTAATATCTCTCTTTTTCCCTTTGCTGAAGTTTCATAAAAAATATTTCCTTGATTTGCAAATGCTTAAATTGACAACATTTTGTTGCTTTAAACAATTGTTGTATCATGCTTTGGATGAACCCAAGAAGGGAAATATTTTGGTGTTCATCTCATTTTGTCAGAAGAAAATCCCTATTCAGAGGAAATTAGTTTGTCTCTGGGTTAAAGGTGGAATCAATAGCCATCTGAACATTGCTGGCTTAGTGTATAAGATATTTCATTAAATTAGAGTGTGGGTGATGGAGATGTCCTTGGATCCTATCAATTATGAGTAAGCTGTTGTTTGAAGAACACGAAATGGGCCTTTCTTTTAAGGGTTATTGGATCATGTCTCAGAAAGGACATGTTTTCTGAGTTCACT
Organism: Cuniculus paca; assembly: GCA_004365215.1. Lineage (NCBI taxonomy): Eukaryota > Metazoa > Chordata > Mammalia > Rodentia > Cuniculidae > Cuniculus > Cuniculus paca. The sequence goes on from RJWT010021895.1 coordinate 2,604, forward strand.
GATGATCAGATTTGGCCCTGCTGATCCAGGCGCTAAGCTAATGCAATCACAATCTGCTGTGTTCAACCTGGTTCTTGGAGGACAACTCCCTGCAGGGCAGGCATCCAAGTGACCTTCAGAAAATTGCTAGGGAAACTGCAGGAGAGAAACTAAAGAGGACACTCTATAGGGGTCTAAGGTAAAGGTGAGAGTTATCTGGGTGTCCTTGACCAAGATCTTTAACTATCAGTTCTAACACTGTTATTATTAATTACAGCTACAAATACAATGTCATTTTATTGACAATGACTTGGAAGATATTCTCTTACTGTCAGATACTGTCCTGAGCAATATTTTTATTTGATCTCAAAACAACTGCAAATATAATTTGTTATCACCATTATCAGTTGTTTGGAGGACAAAATGGAAGTTTGGAAAATTAATGACTATCCATGCCAAAATGATTAGTAATTGGAGTGGCACCTCCAAGTTTGTCTTCCACCAAAGCCCATGATTTTAACCTTACATAAAGCTGAATAATCCCTAGTACCAGCTCAATCTGCTGGAGTATAAATGTGGGCCAGAGAACCAATTTCTTTGCAGAAGGAGCATCTGATTTTATGACCCCTACCTCCAAAAACATTAGGAGGGAGTCATTGGCAAGAATTGGGGAAATATCAAAATTTGAACAATCAGAAGTTTAACCTCTGTGTCTTCTATGGGCTCAACATCTTTTTGAGCTTCTATGAAAGACCTTGTTCAAGCCTCAGTTGTGGTGAGTGAAAGGTTGTAGGTGCAGTGAAAGGAGAGGGATTAATTTACTTCCCAGTTGACTGAGTTAAACCATTTCTTTGGACTAGAGCAGTAGTGGTAAATCCATGGCATTGGTGTTGTTTTTCTTCTAAGATAAAAGATGTTAGTGTATGAAGGTTTTTTTTTCCCTAAAAACACCTCACAATTCAAGTATAAATACAACCTCACAATTCAGGTTTACTTGCAGTGTTGTAACTTTATTATAAATAAGTGCCTTTTGGGTTACAGCTTGGGCACTCATCTCTAAAAGGTCCACCATCACTAGGCTAGATCCTGAGATCACATAATATCTGACCAAACTGAAATAAGGCAAAAAGGCATGAAAAAAGGGAACGTAAAGAAACTCACTCCATTAAATGGAATGCAATGTGAGAAGAGTAGGACTGATACTTCTTCAGATTCTCAGAATGCTGAAACTTGACACAGCTCATGAGGGGAAGTTTGCCTAATGTGTATTTTAGTTATTTTTAAAGCACAGGCATGTCATCCATATAAGATATATATTCCTACCTAATGAAAACATCAATAAAAGAAGTCATATCTGTTGAATATTTTTGGTGTATGTCATCCTGTTTGGCGTTCAGAATAATATATGAAGACAGAATTTTCATTTTCATTCTGATGACAAGGATAATAAGGCTAAAACAGCAAATGTTTTTCCTAATGTCACATTCCACAAAATCAGCAAAATCAAAATTAGATCTTTTGCTATAAAAATCTTTATGATATAGCTTAGCTATAAAGATTTCTTTTTTACATCTGATAAAACCAAGAGATAAGCCACTTATGATGATAAGAGACTGGGGAAAGACACGAAATTTGACTTTTTTTGCTGTGGGCAAAAAAATTCTTGCATATACACAGACCTTAAGATTTGGAATAAAACAGAATGTGTGCCCATGACTGAATCAACTTCAAAGAAAATTCTATACTGCCATTATTAAGTGATATCTATGCACTAATATTTAGATAGGTTTTAGGACTTCATCCAATTCAATATGGCAGAAGTGACATTATGCGACTTCTATGTGAATGCCTTAGAATATCACCCAATGCCTTTTTTGGAGTCAGGAGCCATATATAAAATCTCTGGCTACCCTGGTGTTGGCATGCTGGGGGACCACATCTAGGATCTCCTGTCTGCAGATTCAGATGAGTCCCAGACTTTTACCATTCTCAAATAAGGTGTCAAACATAAAAGTGGGCCATTCCAGACATTCATCTCTCTGCCATCTGTAGCCAGAAGCAAATTCTATCAGTTGTCACACAGAACAAAGGAATTTTCCAGCATCCCCTGACCCAGTTCATGGTCTACAAGAGTCTGAGTTGTGAGAAAGAGATTGTCATTTTAAGCTACTAGCAATAGATAACAGGAACAGTGTGTGTGTGTGTGTGTGTGTGTGTGTGTGTGTGTGTGTGCTTGTATTGCTATAGGAAGGCACTGGCAAGCTTAACATGTCAAAGACACAGAAATTAGCAAAAGGAAGCTAATAATAGACCATAATTTTGATTTTAGATGTAGCTTAGAACCAGCCACGGCTTCTTCTTATGTATGGTAGCTTCTTTAAAGCATAGTGGTGTGAGTGCTTATTGGATCACCTCTTGCAGGCTGGGCAGAGGTAAAAGGGATTTAACTTAAAATTGTTTTCAAAGTTTTTATTTTATTTTAATTTGTATGAGTTGCTGAGTGATCACAAAAAGCACGCTGAGCCATCTACTGAGGTGGAAAGAAAAGCAGACATTTTAAAAATGATAATGGCAGATACCAGGGTTTTTTTTGTTTTGTTTTGTTTTTACTACATGGTGCTCCATTTAAGGGGAGCAGAGACTTGGAGATATTTGAGGGGCATGGCAAAATAATAATTGCTATTATGATAATTGGCAATACCAAATTATCATCACCAGTAGCAGCAGTAGCAGCTTACACATCTTAAATAAATTAATTATCAGGAGGATCTAATGAGCCACACAATCACACTTTCTGCTTGTAGAAGTGATAATTGCTTCAGAACAAAATCTAGGCTTCAACAGAGGCCAATAATTGCCAATTAGTCTCAAACTCAGAGAAGGAACTCTAAATCTCCTTACACCAGGCAAATTGAATTGAGTAACACACACACACACACGGAGCAACTTTTTGTTGATGATGCATGCTGATATATTGCATAAGTTCCATCAGACAAGTATATGAAAACTTTATTTGTGCCTTTAGATATTTACCTTAGCACCATAAGAAATGTGAGCATGCATGGACAGAAAACTTACATATAGGATGGAGGAAGCAGACTCATGGTACCTCATATACAAGAGATACAGCAATTTTATTTATTCTTGCTCGATTGCACTGCATATTTTGCTGTAATTCACAGTGGTGGATGTTCTAGGGGTTGGGATGGAATTCCTTTTTGGCTTCCCAGTTTCTGAGTTACCTTAGATTTTATGTTTATCTCCTCAGAACTTTGTGTAACTCTCTGTAATGGGGGAATAATGATATCAGGTATTGTGAAGTTTTGTTTCGTTTTGTTTTGTAGATTGAATGAGCGATACAAAGGGGAAAAAAGCACTGAGTTAGCTCCTAAATTGAGTAAATTGTCTGTATTATACCAAAGAAGGAAATATGGCCTGGCTAGGCCTGCCTAGGGGATCTCAAGGATCAATAGGAGAAGCTGCATGGTAAGCCCACACCTGCCTACAGCAAAGAAGCCCTCCTGAGAATCTCCTGCCATATTACACAAGCTTCTCAAGAGGAGTCAAGAGGCTGGAGACATCTGCAACAGAGGTGACCAGGAAGAAAGGGAGGTTGAGGATAATGGGTGGAATTCAGTGTCATTTCAGGCAAGACAAATAGTTCCCTGAGAGCACCACAGGTCTCCTAGCTGCTAGGTTTAACTGTATGAGAGAGTTTTAGAGACTGTAGTAATGTAAGTACTAGAAAACAAAAGTATCCTAATATCCCTTCAAAAATCTATCAGAAACTTTTGTATTTACCCTAAAGGCTCATTTATTCTTTTTCCTGTCAATCTTCATCCTTAGGATAGGAATTTGACTTGCGGCCTCTGGCATGGTATGAGTCTATTAGCAGCCCTCTCAAACTGTCATTTCAGCCTGATAATTTAGAAAGTGCATTTCACTTATTTGAGGAAAGTAACAGGCTGTGTCCATTGTGTGGGCTCCTTACTCTCACAACCTCGGGTGCATGCCATACCAACTCTCCCCAACCCAACCTCCCTTCCCCCAACTAACCTCTGCAGAAACCAGCTCCAGTTAAAGCCCATAGGGGAAGACACGAAAAAGAAGTCAGTAGGACACCTGAAGTGAGAATTTGAATGCAGAGACACAGATGTAATATTCAAATAGTGGAAGTGAAAGGTGAAATAAAGTCAGGATTGGGGTATGAGTATTAGGCCATATGCACACAGAACTATTACTGGGGTCTTGGAGGAAACAGCTCAGGAAAATAGAATGAAGCAGTTAAGGAGTGAGATACAAGGAAGCCATGAGGAAAATAAATTAAACTAAAAGAAGTTCAGCTCTAGATCTTCCTAAAACATGGTATTTAGTTCTCCTTGTGTTCCAGGGAGACCCAAGACATTTTGATTTTGCTTCATTTAAAAGATAACCTTCTTAGGAAGCCATTTCTAAGCTGCAGTAGAGCCTGCATGGCCTAGTAGAAATAAGGGTAGAATTCTACAGTAGCATGACACATGGCCAGGTATGGGCCCTACAGTACTGCATTACTTATCTGAAACTCAGATCACATATCTTTAGGGTGGATAAATAAACGTCTTTTATGCATTTTACACACATTGAAACAATCAGTCCATAGAACTTCTTTTTATCTTGTGCCTGGCACATGGTAGCTGACCTGCTGTTTATTTATTGGGTTATTTCATGTAAGTTAAGAAAAGGAGTCTTTACATAGCTAAGTTGGAAAGTAGAACATAGTCTAGGTTCTGGTCCCTAATATTCTTCTCTGCTGCTGTAACTTTTTGGCTGTGTAACTCATAATAGTACATTGGAGTCCAGTGAAGTTGACACTCATTACTTAACAGTTATTATGATGTGGGTACAGATCATATATATCCAAATTAAATTCATTTAGCAAAACAGCAGGATATATGTAAGAAAATTGTGACTAGTGCTTTTTTCCCATCATAGATTTTTTTTTCCTTAAAAAAGATGAAATAGTGTGAAGACAAGAGTGTTATTAAGGTTTTCAACTAGATGAGAAAATCAATGCAATTTAAGGTGTTGGCAATATCAGCAATTATATCTCATTGGATATTACTGAATGTGGTTTGCACTCCTTTGTCACATTATTTTTTAACCTGATGCTTTATCAGTTGTTACCCTAAGCAGTAAATAAAAAACAGATTAAAATTAAATAAAACCTTGTCTTCCAAAAAAGTAGCTACTACCTGGGTACTAGTTCATCTATCTAAATATAGAGTGCATAACTCAAATTAGCACTGGAGGGACAACACGACTTGCTTACTTTCATATACACAAAGCGTTAAGGCTGTAGAAAGGTTTATGAGATTCAATATGCTACCCTTTCTCAGTTTGAATTTTTAAACTCACTTCCTACTGAAGATAAGAAGTTCGGTTAATCATATAGTCTTTTGGGAGATCTTTCCCAGGATCTCCATGATCCTTACAACTCTCAGAGAAAAACTTACTCAATCTGACTTGGTGTAACAAGTAATAGCAGGCTAAATCCCAGAGTCATTGCACCTCTGAAAGTAACTCAGACCTCGTCAAGTGACATTCGTAGTTATGACCACAAAATACATATGAGAAGGGGTGAGGGGTACCATAAAAACCACATGTGATACTTTCTTACTGAGCTCTCTTTCACTGATGAAATACCCGAGGTCAACCTACAGGAAAATTGATTTATTTTGACTCATGGTTACAGAAGTTTCAGTCCGTGCTTGCTTGGCCACACTTCTTGTGGATCTCTGGTGGGGCAGAAACATTATGACAGGGATCATATGGTGGAACAGAAAATCCCCTCGTGATGTAAAGGAGGCAGAGAGAACGAGCGAGCAGAATGACCAGGGACAAGATATACCTTTCCAGGACACACTCACTTTCTAAGTTTCCACCATCTCCCAGTTATACTGTCAAATAATGAATCCATCAATGGCTTAATTGACTGATAAGGTCGGAGTCCTTATGATCAAGTCATTTTCTCAAAGATTTCAACACTGACCATCGATGTACTGGGTATCAAACCTTTCATGCATGAGTCATGGTGGGACATTAGATTCCAGGCACACAATCCTGGATCACTGAGTATGTCTTGGCCATACTGCACTCAATTTTTGACATTTTGGGAGGAATGAGGTGTTAAGAATCAGAACCATGTAATCTTCTCAAACCCAGAGTAAGGTAGGCAGTAATAGGTAAAGCGGGTATGACTCAAGTGAATGCTGCAAACTTAGGGGAATCATCTGGAAGAAACAGTAAGGGCAACACATTTGTCCCCAAGGTTGGCAACTCCCAACTGTGCTTGCAGATTTCTAAGATGGAGGGTTCAGCATAGCAGCAACCTAACTCCCTTCCTGGAGTGATGAAGGCCATGGCATAGCTAAGAATGGCAATGCTTCTGCCAAATGAGTTCTCCAGAATTTGTTTCCTTCTGTCTGCCTCAAAATTAGTGTTGCTGCACCCAATTCTAAACAAGGAAAAGAACAGTAGATTTTCCATGAAATCAGCTTAAATGTGGCTAGCATGCATTAGGTGTTTTAAAAAGGGGGTTCTCGCTTCTTCTTCACAAAGGACAAGATGGTCCTCTCCTACTATTGCAGAGGGAGAGAAGAGTTAACTTTTCTCAAGGAGGAATTGTACTCACAAATTCCCTAAGTCTGAAACAGGCTTACTCTGCAGTGAATCATCAGAAATGTCTATCACTTTCCACACCAGTGAATTTCAGTGGTTAGGTGTTAAGTTGAGTCTTTAGTATAAAAAACCAGAGACCAGAATTGGAGATGATGTGGGAAGCACTTAGCATCTTGTCCGAAACCCTTTAAGCCCATTTCAAAACATAGCACTGCTTTCACACAAATTCCAGCCTTAGAGGAGTATTCCTTCCAGTTAAGCATTACCCTTTATTGCACATACATGCGCGATCACATTAATGCTAATTTTCCTGAAAATGCAACTCGTTAAGTTGGCAACATCAAGCATGAGTCTACATTGCAAGGTATGTTAGGAAAAGCCTTGGTGAAGCTACCTAATGCAGTGACAGGTGAGAAGTGCAAGATGAGTTGAACAAATATGAGGTTTTACTGCCCAAAATCTCAATAAAGTTCTATTCCTTACAGAAAAATAAAAGACCACTTGATGTATATTATCTTATTATCACTAATGTGTTGTTAAAGAACAACACTTCAAAAACCACTTAAAGTTTCTTAGGGTATGGAGTTGAAAATTATAAATTTAAAAGATGAAGAAATGAAGAATTTTAAGATGGAACTGTAAAAGCACAATGCTGGAAAAATGGCCATCATTTTTGCAAGGAAAAAATGACGGACAAAAAGGAGTTGGAAGACAGAGGACTCTATCACGACCAGTAATTCCTTGGCTTTTAACTCTGAGCATCAAAACAATTTGAAAGAACAAAGCAGGCCATAAATTATACTGAACTATCAGTATCTGTGTTCAATGGCCAGTTAAGAAATTCTTCCTACTTGGTGATGGTGACATGCAAGTGATTTCAGGTAACACTTAAGCTTCAAAGTTGTTTTAGTGTCATGTTGTCTGAGTCTGAACAGGTTTTCCCACGTTTAGAATTATGGGCAAGTAGCTTAAACTCTTCCAATTTCTGCTTCTGTCTCTAAAATGAGAACAACGTAAATGAAGAACTCACAAGGCTTTATGGCAACCTAAAAAAAATTGTATATGTAGAGCACTTACCCAGTATCATCAACCACCGTCAGATTCATCTTCACCACCACTACTTACACAGAATCTAAATGAAGCGTTAATAATCTTTCCCAGGTAATCATCAACCAGGAGTTGAGCAGTTTAGCAGTGAAGAAAAGTAAAACCTTATTTAAAGTGACTTAGGGATTCGACAGAGGAGGAACCATGTTGGAGAAACTAAAAGAAAATCAGCTAAAAACACAGGTCATTGGAAGAAAGGGAGGAACATACATCTTGATGTCAAAATCAAGTTGAACTAAGAGACTTGTAGATCGAACACAATGTAGACATAGGACACATAAAACAGTGAAGCAACCCATAGTTCTGCCAGTGGGACTTCTGCCTGGGATCAGAACGGGGCTGTCATACTGGGAAGTTACAAAACAACAGATGAACAGAAACAGTCAAGCTAGGGGTATAAGGTACGTTGCCTATTTTGCCTCCATCCAAACAGAGGATGTTGCAGTCTGGCAGTAAATTTCAGCAGCACACACAGAGGCCAGGGACCAAGGAACTGATCCCTCCCAGTTAGGCTACTATGTTTTTTGTTTGTTTTTTGCTTTTTGTAGTGCACCAGAGTGGTTAATTGGAACCTCTAGGGACAATAAGGTTAAGGACTGAAGCAACAACAATGAAGACAGGGAGTGGAACAGCACGACTCCTTCTGCCCCAGACCAGTAGCTTAAGAAAGGAGCTCCAGTATGTGGATCTAATCAGCCTTGGGTGATGTTAGAGCAATGAGTGAAAGGTTTGCACTCCCTCTGCTGGAGAAGAATTTGAAGTGGTAGGGAGCAGGTTTGAGCTGTCTCTACAATGACAGGGGCAGGAGTGGTAGAGGCTGTGCAATGACAGGGAGGAGCCGACTGTATGCAGGACTGTATGCAGGACTGGGAACAGCTTTAGACTGTTTCTGTGTGCGGGTGCCACAGGAACTAGGAAAGCAATGCAGAGACAAACAGGGTAAGGAGTGGGTGGACCACCAAGGGACATACAGAAAGTTACTGGCTGAAGACTGACCCCAACCCCCACATCCAGAGGCCAAGGTCAGATCCACACCCAGCACCAATCCTACTGCAGGATTGGTAGGGCTACCCAGCACAGATTTGTCCTCTGAGTTGGACGTTATCACAGAACTATGGACATCAGTGGAACTATATTATTATTATTATTATTATTACTTTTCTTTTTTTGGTTTCCTTTATCCATCTGGTTTGTTTGTTTGTTTGTCTGTCTAGTTATGGAAGTGCTGTGGCACCCTCAGACAGAAACAGTCCAAGACTGCTTTTATTGTTTTGCTAGCCTCTGCTTTCTCCTCTCTCAACTTTCTTTCTTCATTTTCTTATACTTTCAGGTGAGTGAACACTGTCTCTAGTTTTTCTGATTCACTTCAATATTGTTTTGCTTTCTGCTTCATTCCATCTCTTCTGTCCTTTTCTCTAGTTTCCCAAAGCTTGAATGATCAACCTTTGTCCTCCAGCCTTTCTTCTGCTATATTACTCTTCATTTATATTTCTTCTTTGTCCTGTATCTTTCATACATTTCTCCTTACAAGGTAAAATCACTCAACTAAGGAGAAAACCATTGCATATAAGCTCTTGGTTTACACTGGATTTTGTTATATAGCTATAGATATTGCTTCTATGGTTAAAGCTTCCAAATTAAGAGTTACCACACTTTTTCATGTTCTAAGCTGTGCTTGATGTTATTATTACTAAATGTACTACTTCAGAATACCACAACTGTTATAATCAATTGTTTTCCCTTCTATGATAATACTGTGATTGGTTGGTGTCACAACCAGCACTATAGTGCAGTACCAAAGAATTGGGTGCTGAGTCAAATAGATAGAAACTATTCAGCCTTAATAAGTTGGGAAAGTAGGATCTTGGGACAGATTCAAAAGCCAAGAGCCTGCTACACCTAGAAGACATCTCTGAAGAATAGACATTTAGTAGGGATGCCTTGGTACTAGTTATAAAGCTATCCATGATAGCCAATTCACAAGCATCAACACAGAAAGCAAATTGAATAAAAATTTAAAAATGACCAGACACAAAAGCAAAATCCAATCCAAGACCTCTAGCCCACCCAGGAATGAGTCCAGGGGACAAGAGATAGAGGAAATCAGAAGCCACCCACATGAACTTTCTAAGATGGTCAGAGAAGAAGAGAAGGAGGAAGAGGAAGAAGACAAGGAGTAGGAAGGAGAGGAGGAGGAGGAGGAAGAGGAAGAGGGAGAAGAAGAAGAAGAAGAAGAAGAAGAAGAAGAAGAAGAAGAAGAAGAAGAAGAAGAAGAAAGATGAATGAGACAATAGAGAAAATGTGATTAGAAATAGTAACTCAGGCTAAAAAAAGAGATGACAATCAAAATGAAGGACCTGCCCAGTAAAACTGAAGTAGACACAGATTAAAAAAAATAGACAAGTGGAAACCATGAATGTCTAGCATAGGAAAGAAATGGAATCCATGAGACAAATCCAAGCAGATATCCAGGAGATTAAAAACTCCATTGAAATTATATGCAGCAGATTGAACCAAGATGAGGATGGAGTATCAGACCTAGAAGACAGGATTGCTGTTAGCCACCATGAAAGGAAAGATTTGGTAAAAATATCAAGGGACCACAAAAAATCAATCCAGTTGCTGATGGGTGATGGAAAGAAGAACAACATAAGATTGATCAGTCAGTGAGAAAGCAACAGACAGAGCAAATGACATAAAAATATGTTCACAGAAGTAATGACAGAAAACTTCCCACACCTGGAAAAAGAAATTGACATACAAATAAGTGAAGCATATAGAATCCCAATCAGCCTTGATCAAAATGAATGTACACCAAGGCATATAATAATCAAAATTCCAGAAATTCAGCATGAGAACAAAATAATAAAAGCTGTCAGAGAAAAGAAGCAAATAACTCATAAAGCAAAATCCAACAGGATCACAGCAGACTTCTCAACAGAAGCCCTTAAATCAAGGAGAGCTTGGAGTGAAGTATTTCAATCCTGAAAGAAAGCAACCTCCACTCTATATTGATGTACCCCACAAAACTATCTTTCAAAATCACTGGAGAAATAAGATGCTTCCAGGATAGAGAACAACTGAAGAAATTCATGATCATCAAAACAGCTCTCCAAACTGTTCTGAAGGATATTTTAGAAAGAGATAAGAAAGACCACAATCTAAGACCACTAATAGAAAGAAGCCAACAGAAAAGGCAAGCAATTAAACAGAAATGATGGGTAATCAGCAACAGGAAAATAATGTGTCAACAATAAGCCAATATATATCAGTTATAACCATCAATATTAATGGTCTCAATTCACCAATCAAAAGACAGACTGGGAGAACAGATCCAGAAGCATGATCCAACAATATGCTGCATGCAAGAAACACATTTACTCGAAAATAAATTTATAGACTGAAAATCAAAGGATAGGAAACAATACTTCATGCAGGGAGACCCAGAAAAAAAGCAGGGGGAGCTATTCCATTTGTAGACAAAGTAAACTTCAAACCAATACTGATGAAAAGAGACAAATAAGGTCACTATATGCTTGTTAAGGGAAGACTCCAAGAGGAAGAGAAAATAATCATAAACATATATTCACCAAGTACCAGTGCACCCAACTACATAAAACAAATATTAATACAAATGAAAAATCAAATAAACACTAAAATAATTGTAATGGGAGACATTAATACCCCACTATCACAAACAGACAGATCAATTAAACAAAAAATCAACAATGAAATATCAAAATGAACCAAACCCTGAATAAATAGGTTCAGTAGATTCCTATAGAATGTTCAACACCAAGAAATCAGAATACACATTCTTTTCAGCTACACATGGGATGTTCTCCAAAATAGACCACACACTAGCCCATACAACATATTTAAGTAAATGAAAAAGAGTTGAAATTATCCCATGCATATTATCTGACCATAGTGCAATGAAAATGGAAATCAATGGCAAAAGAAACCACCAAAACTCCATAAACACATGGTAATTAAATAACACCTTCCTGAACAACCAATGGGTCACAGATGAAATTAAAGAAGAAATTAAAGGTTATATACAATTAAATGATAATGCCAGTGCAACATACTGAAATTTATGGGGCACAATGAAAACATTTCAAAAAGGGATATTTATAGCAGTGAGTTCTTACATCAGGAAAACAGAATGAGCTCAAATAAACATACTAATGTTGAACCTAAGATTTCTTGAAAAAGAAAAGAAGTCAAGCCCTAAGTTCACGTAAGTGAGGAAATCATAGAGATCAGAAATTAATGCAATAGAGACTAGGAAAATAATACAAAGAATCAATGAACAGAAGAATTGGTTCTTTGAAAGAGTAAAAATGATAAACCCTTAGACAACCTTATCAAAAAAAGGAAAGAAAAGACTCAAATCCTAACAATTAGGAATGGAAAGGGTGAAACCACAACAGAAAAGAAAAAGCAACAAGAAAAGAAGGAAAAAGTGGAACGAAAGTTTTTTAAATAAGGATGGGAAGAGGGCTTGAGAGAGGGTAGGGAAATGATCAAAAAAGAGGAATTGAGATAAATCACATACAGGTGCAAAGTTCCTATAATGAAAGTGGTCATTATGCATAAATAAAATATTCCAATAAACTTAATTAATAATAAAAAAATTAAACACTAGATTTAAAGCTTGTGGAATTTGCATCCAGAAATAGGAACCCCTTAATAGAGAAAATCCTTTAAAGAGAATCACTTACTACTCAGTGTATCAAATAACACAAGGCATCATGCTGCTCTCCGCCACCTTGGTGGTTTAGAGTCCTCAGCAGAGGAGATAGATTCTCTATGAATGAGTGAAACAACCACACACGGCAGGCAGCTGCAAGCTTTTATGAGCATTAATATTGCTTAATGTTACAAATTTTAAATGCTGCAAATACAAGCATGACAAATAGAACAGCACAAAGTAATCATTAGGATTATAATGTGTGTGTGAATGTGTGATCAGAATAGGCACACTGCAAATAAAGCACCATATAAATGCTAAATACTTCATTTGCTGCTACAATAATGTGTCATATGGCTCGAGTTCTTAAGTACTTTATGTTCTTTGCTGGTATGAAGTCATTAATCCCATTTGTAAAATTAATGAGGAAACCCAGGGTACAAATTAGGGACCAGAGGGGGAAAAAAACAAGTTAAAGACAAATGATGGGTCATTTTTCTCCAAAGCTGTAATAATGCTTTACTAAATAACACATTTTATCCTGTACCCCATTTTAAACACTGTGCAATCCACCCTGAAAAGAGCTAATTATTACTACGATATCAGTGATTTTGTGTTGGACAACCCACACATCATCAGGACCCAGAGTGAACTAGAGTCCTTTAAAACCTCCTCTAAAGCATTCGTATTCCAATCAATCTTAGCAGGCTGAGTTGGCTTTCACCCAAGAGACAGTGAAGTAGGTTAGTGACAGAGATTGTGTCTGCTTTGTAAGATTGCCCATCTACAAATTTGGATCCCTTTTGTCAGGTAGACAGTATACCTTAGTGATTTAATAAGTGAGTCTGGAGTCAGAGAGATCTGGACAGCCCTTTGACAAATTACACAGTATATTTGAGTCTAGGTGCCCTCAACTTTAAAACGAGTACAATTATCTGCTTTTAGAATTAGGGGCAACACTACAATATTTATTTTTATTAATAAATTAAGAAATTCAGAATAAGAAGAAAGGAAAAAAGTGGAGTGAAATGGGAAACAAATTCAGCTACACATATCTTTTCAATGAAAAGTCTTAGAAAGTCTAGGCTAGACATATACTTCCCATATTCCAATGTCTCCTTCTTGAAGTTACTATGATTTAAAATTTCTCAATCAGGGAAAATGGGACTGAAAGAAACAAAAACTCTCCTAGGAGCATGAGTGCCCAAAGTCATCAGGTGACAGCAAACTAGTTTTTTGTATGATGCTGGTATTTTGATGCTGCTGGCTGTGGTGTATGCAGCGTGTATGAATTTAAATATTCATTTGGCCAAAGAGAGAAATAGACAGTAAGAAACTTGGCTGTACTTTAGCAGAGAACCTCCTCAGCTGGAAGGACATCAAAAAACTTCTGTCTTTTGCACAATTATGAGACATAATTACAGGGGGAGTTACAACAAAGGAACCTAATGCAATTTAAGTGACTTTTGTTAACCATTGTGACCACACACATCCTTAGGTCCATTAGAGAATGCACTTCAACCCTCTCAGCATCTTTTGGTGGCTACTTTTAGAGGAAACACCCCTATCCTTTATGGTGAAGTGCTACAATCAATTTAGTCACCAGAGACTTGCTTGGGGCTCATGAAACCATGCTTCAGTAAGGGTAGAGTGATGATGAGATGGCACCAGATTGCACCTTTCTTGAAGATCTGCTTGTCCACTTGGTAGCAGTCAGACTTTTCCAGAGTTCCTTCAGCAGGAGACACCTGTCACAGCTTGTCATACTCCATCTGACACAGCCAGTGTCCAAATAGTGCCTCAGTCAACTTGGACCACACTGACAGGCCGTTCTACCCACAGCTCTCGGAAGCTGAGTTTGTGTTTGTCCTATTATTCCTCCTCCCCAAATGATAATTACTGGAAATTCCAAATAAATATTCTTTTCACTAAACTCTATACCACAGTCTGTCTCCCAGGTAACCCAAGGTGCTACAGTGATCATATCTTTATCTTTCAAACAAGGACACTTTAAAGAGGAAACAAGATGTTATTAATTATTATCCTGGAATAACACATTACCATCATTTCCCATCAGACTCTCCTCTTTGCTTTGAACACACTTTTCCCACTGTTTTTGTCATTTCTGAAGCAGTTCTGGAAACACTCTTTCCTGAATATCTTCATGAGTTGTGATAAAATAAATAGAGGGAATGCTGCTGTCAAATGCCTTCAACAGAAAGGCAGCATTTTAAAAATTTCACGGTGTTCCCTCATCCCCCTTTTCACTGATCTGACACCATATGACTTCTGGATCTGCCCCATAATCAAAATGACCGTGAACAATAAATGTTTTAAGCTAATTGTGGACACAGAGGCAGCCA
>RJWT010021896.1:0-17416 GCA_004365215.1 Cuniculus paca
TCCAAACTCCATTTGGCCTTCTCAACTGCTATAAAATGTTTGAAAGCTCCTGAAATTTTCTGAAGCAGGGAAAAAACAGAATTGTTTTACCTTAGTAGTGATGATATTGGTTATGCTACAAAACAGCAAAGGAAATATTTCAAAGTAGTTTCAGTAAGAGATAACAGTTATGATAACAGAAGAAATGATTAACAGTGGATACATTGTGGGCATCTTTTAGAGTTAGACTTGATAAGGTTTAGAAGTGGATGTGGTGTCCTAAAACAAGCAAGAGATTAAAGAAAGGCTAGGATTCGGCTGGAGAGCTTTCCTAGATCATTGTATCTTTTTTCAAATAGGAAAGATTAGAGTAGAGATAGATATGTGGGAAAACCAGTTGTTTTATCACCTTGAAATTATATCTCCACAACAGTTCTAAGTATTCTCTGAGAATATGGAACACAAGAGAAAGATCTGGGCTGAAGATCAATACTATTTTAAACACACATACCAAAAAATATATATATAAACACATAATAATAAAAAGGTCGCAGTAAGCCTTAGGACATTCTACAATTTCTAATTCAGCAGAAAAAAAAGCATTATTTTGTAGAAAAAGGGTGACAGAAGGGAAAAGTCGTAAAAACAAAGTACTATGATAAAGATACCAAGAAGAAATTTAATGTAAAAAAAACGCAGTTATTTGTGTAAAATGCTGCAGAGTAAAAGAAGGCATCAAGGAGAGAAACAGTAACTTTAGGTTTGGAAAGATAAAGGTCACTGATGTCATAGGAACAGTACGAGAATAGATTACAAAACAAATGAGAGACAACGACACAAGCACAATAATTTATGGACAGCTTTTCAGAAGTTGAGCTACAAAAGGGGAACGGACTTAAATGGGGCACTTTATTTTCCTGGATCTATCTTCTTCCCTCTCTCCCTCTCTCCTTTGCTTCTTCCCCTCTTCCTTCTTTTCTTCCTTCTTTCCTTCCTTCCTCCCTTCCTGCCCTCTTTCCTCCATCCTTCCTTTCTTTGTTTTTCTTAAGCAAACTTAACTTTACATGATGTTAAGGTTTAGAATGTGACTGTGACCCCCAAGCCCCATGCAATTTTAGGCGGGACTTTCGCAAAGTGATGGGATCACAGAGGTGCCAGAGCTGACTTCTTACAGGTGGCAGGCTTTAGTGAGAGGAGGTAGGGCACACAGAGCTTGCCTTTACAGATAATATCTCCTTTCTCATTTCCTCAGCTCTCCCCCTCTGCTTTCTGGCCACCAAGAGGTCATCAGCTTTTCTCTGCCCAGGCTGTCCCACTAATACTGTTTCTGTGTTTTAAGGCTGTTTAAAGCTGTTTCTATATTTAAGGCTTCTGGGTTCAGACTTTTTAAGACTGAGAGCCAAAAATGAACTTCTCCTCATTTAAATTATGCGTGACAGGTGGTTTGTTCCAGTGATGCATAGGTGACTAGGACAGATTTTGGTACAAACGGTAGAATCGTTGCTCTGATTAACTAATCTTGTGATTTAGAAGCCTTTGGAACTGGCTCCTGGGAGTACTGTGAAAAGGTTTGGAGATGTTGGCCAGAGAAACTCTAGAATGCTCTAAACTGAGCTTAATGGGAGAGTCTTAATGGTTTGAGATCAGAGGGACAGAATGTTGACTAAAAATACAGAAACTAAATGCCAGGCTCAGGAGGTTTTAGTTGAGAACAAGAACTCTGTTGGCAGTTGGACTCGAAACCATGTGTATTATGCTTAGGCTGAATATTTGTCTACATTTTCTCATGTTCTGGTCCTTCGCAGGAGACTGAGATTTAAGGGCATTAGACTATTCTGAAAGAGGAAATTTCAAGGGAGGCCAAAATACAGGCTCTGGCATAGGTACTGCTGGTGGCTTTTAGTTACTTTACCCTGAAAATCAGGCTCAACGAGCTCATTCAAAAAGTTTGGCCAAAAAAAGAAGTGTCTGCAAACTTGACATATGGGAAAGT
The DNA here is from genome assembly GCA_004365215.1 of Cuniculus paca. Taxonomy (NCBI): domain Eukaryota; kingdom Metazoa; phylum Chordata; class Mammalia; order Rodentia; family Cuniculidae; genus Cuniculus; species Cuniculus paca. Next base: position 1,973 of record RJWT010021896.1, read on the forward strand.
GTAGTATCCGTAAAAGTTCTTTAAAGGCCAAGTCCTTTAGATTAGGACAATTGGAAAAATGCCTGAAGGACAACTAGGGTTCAGAAAGACCCCAAACTTTGCAGATTCAAGGGAGGAAAAGTTAAAGGTAAATTGCTTTTAAAAACTTTGCTTTTAGACCTCCAGGCACCCTGCTGGAGAAGGTCAATCTCTGAAGGATTCAGTTCCTAGTGCTCAGTCATGGAGGGACTGAGAGACCACACATAGCCACGAGGCTGCTACCGAAGCCAGCAGCAGGTCTTGGTATCATCCATTTGGTGCTTGTTTTATGGGCACACAGAATGCAAGAGCGTTGTGATTAGGGAGGCTTCCATGCAGATTTCAAAAGGCCTTAGAGGCCAGGTGGTTTGCCTCTGAGAGACCAGAGCATCAACCTGTGAAAGTGAAGCCAAAGGTGCATTGGAAAACCCAGGCAGTTGCAGAAGCCAAAAATGTGAAACTTCTGCTGAAGAAAACCACAGCCAGGTAACAAATCCACCCCGGGAGGGAGACCATGAGGGCAGCAGCTGGCAATATTGAGGAAGTAGGGCTGCTCGAGCTCTTTGAATTTATATCTTGCCATAACTTGTCCCAGGAACTGGACATAGAGCAACAGGATTTGATGTTTGCCATGCTTAGTTTCAACCTGGCTTATGTGCTATTACTTTGTATTCCCATGTATCATCCTTGAGGCATAGGAAAGTATACCCTGCATTGTATACATTGTATGTTGCCAGTGTTTAATTTTTTTTTATTTTTAAATTTTATAGGTGCTCAGGGCTAAGAGTTTGCCTTGAGTTTTAGAGTGGACTTTGGACTTGACCTTTGCAGCAATGCTGAAATTTTTAAGACTCTGGTTACACTTAAAGATGAACTAAATGCATGTTGCAAAAAGAGATGCATATTTTGAGGGAGAATCTTAGAGTTTTGATGGAGAATGTTCCCACAAAGCCTTAAGCACTCATATTTTGGGTTTTGGAAGGTGGTTGAATCATAAGGGTGATATGGCAGTTAAGTGGGGGTTGTCTCAGAAAAGGTGGGTCTCTGGGGGCGTGATCTGGAAGAGGATTTCTCCATTGCTCTTTACGCCTTTCTGTTTCCGGGCTGTCAGGACTGAATAATTTTCTTCTACCCAGGAAAGCAAACTTCCCAGGAAGTTTCTTCCACTGTGCCATATCTGTGTGTAAGCCTGCGAAACACAAAGTAAAAGTTCTGAAACTAAAAGTCAAAACAAACTTCTCCTCCTTTAAATCACAGGTATTGGGTATTTGTCCTGGTGACAAGACAGTGACTAAGAAATTTGAATTTTAGATTTATAGAAAAATTGATAAGTTAATGAAGAGTTCACATGCCTCCAACCCAGTTTCCATTATTATTAACATCTTATGCTGGTACGTACACTTACCACCAATAATGAAGCAATACTAAAAGTCCATACTTGATTCCTTCCCTTCGATTATACCTGATGTTCTGTTTCTATTCCAGTCTCTCATCCAGGGTATGATGCTCTTTTTAGTATCATGTCTCTGCGTTCCACTTAGCTGTAATATTTCTGTCATTACTTGGTTTTGATAGCTCTGTCAACTTTGAGGAACTGACCAGGTATTTTACATATTATCCTTTAATTGACATTGGTCTGTGTTCTTTTCCTCATGAGTGAACTAGATTTTTGCATTTGAGAAGAAAAGCCACAGAAGTGAAGTGGCACTTTCATCACAAATTCAAAGATGCGTATCAGCAACAGGACTTACCACTGTGGATGGTGACCTTGAGCTTCAGGTCGAGGTAGTGATTGTCAGGTTTCTTTATTCCATGTTTCCTTTCTTCCCCTTTGCATCTCTACTTTATAGGGAAAAAAATGACTTTGTACATCCCATAATAAAGAATGGGAGTAATGTTCTATTTACTTGTCTTTCAGTTAGTGTTTGCAAGAGGAACAGATATAAAATAAAATATAATAATGGATAATACATATGGTATGTAGAGGATTTACAAAGTAGGGTTACAATAGCTGCCTGCAGAGTCGGGGTGGAAGAATACAAAAGGGTGGTCTGTACACTGGAGAGCCAGAGGAACTAGTAAAAGTCAGAGGCCTCAAGCTCACTGCAGGGTGTGGTGTGTGTTCCTATCAGAAAGCTGAAGATTTGGAAGGATAAAGAGTCTGCACCAGAAACCTGAAAGAACTGGAGATGAACATCCAAAGGAGATGGAAAAGAGGAGATATCCTCCACAGAATCAAAACAGAGAGACTTTTTACTTCCTTCCCTTTATGTTCCATGCAGGTCACAGCCTATACACGGGGTGGATCTTCCTTCCTGTTTGCAGCTTACAATCATTCATCCAGAAACACTCAGAACTAGGCTTCCCTTACCCACTAGGCATCCTTGATCCATTCAAATGGACACCATGATTAACTATCACACTTACTTAAAGCTTCTGTGTATTCGGGATAAATATGCACAAGATATTTGGCTCTTTTTTTCCATCACTTGTGTATAATATCATAAGCTTTTGAACACTGATTTTGTACTTTGTGTCATAACCCAATAACACTAGAACATTTCTGGGGGGTACCTTAAGTGATTCTAGCATCGGCCTTTGAGAGTCTGTTTGTCTAGGTTCTATAACTTAATGCGCTCTGTTTTGTGGATTATTTTGAGCATTTTCAGACACTACAAGATACTCCTGGCTCATCTTCCACATTTTCAGACACTACAATATTCCTGGCTCATCTTCCATTATTCCTACTTCATTTCTAGCACTGACCATGTTTCCAAGAAGCTCTGGTTCCTGGTACCGAATGAAGAATGGTATTAGAAATCAGAACCTGGTGGCTAAAGTGTTCATTGCTCACAGTGTATTAGTGCTTTCGGAAGCTCTCATTTACAGAAAGGAAATTCATGTGTCTATTACTTCTGTATGTACAATGTGAGAAAACTATTTTTATAGGTTAGTGTTGCTTTTAAGATAGTTATGAGTTCATGCTCTTGAATTCATGATTCTGACTCTAATCCATTAATATGTGGGTTGTTCTTGTTTCCTCCTATTGCTTATCTGCATAACAAACTCTCCAACACAGAGAAGCATGGTTCCCACCATTCACCATTCACTTAGTTATCTATTCAACTTTGGATACAGGTATATAGAGAGTATATCCCAGTGGAAAACAATTTTGTCAAATGATATACAGTGATTATTTTAGTCTCTTACAGTTTTCATATTTACTTAGGTCAAAATTTTCTAATCAATACCACCAAATAATGAGATGGTTTCATACATTTCTAATTTAATTAAACTTTTATCCTCATATTCTACATCAACCCTGCATTCCTTTAACTCATCCTAAATTTTTTAACTACAGAAATTAATTTTTTATGATGTAGAATTTTTTGTATTGTCAAATATCCAGTGTCATATACCCATAGTTACAATAGATAACAGAAGATTCTGCACTCTAAAAATTTTCTTGTACCATTCCAGTTCAACCTCTCTTATTCCTCCATGAAACTCTGGCAACTAGTGATCATTTTTGTTCTTTTTTGATCTTTATAGTTTTGCTTTTTACAGGGTTTCATGAAATCAGAGAGTTTTTAGCCTTTTTAGACTGGTGTAACACCCTTAGAAGTGCATATTTTATATGCATTTGTGTCTTTGCCTAACTTAATAGCTCATTTTCATTCATTGCTAAACAATATTCCATTGTGTACATGTACCACAGTTTATTTATTCACTAAAGGACTTGTTGGTTGTTTCTGGATTTTGATGACTATGAATAAAGATGTTATAAAAATTTGTGTACCAGTTTCATAATGGCACAACTTTCCAAGTCAGTTAGGTAAATATACAAGTATGACTTTTCAATCATCTCATCATACTATATTTAACTGCATTAAAAAATTCCAATCTGACTTTCAAAGTAGCTTTATTATGTAGATTTCACTTGGAAAGGATAAAAATTCTTGATGGTCTGTATCATAGCCAGCAGTTACTATTGTTACTGTTATGTGCTTTTGCCAATCTTATAGATGTACAGTAATAATTCATTGTTTCAATTTGTAATTCTGTAATGACAAACAATGTTAAGTATATTTTCACATGCTTATTTGCTATCTTTGTATCATCTTTGGTGAAGCATCGGTGCATTTATTTTTCCTAGGTTTAACTAGGCTATTTTTCTTATTTGAAGTTCTAAATTACAATTGCTTTACAGATGTATATTTTGAAAATATTCTCCCAATTTATGATTTGAAATTTTAGTGTTTGGATTCTGTATTAATTAGGTAATTCAGAGAAACAGAATCAATATGTCATATCTATATTTACATCTAATTCATCTTTGTACATTTGTAGGAGGAGGAGGGGAGGGGAGGGGAGGAGAATGGAGAGGAGGGAAGGGAGAAAATAAGGAACTGGCTAATGTTATTTCTCATCCACTTTGGAAAAGCAATCTGCTCACTAAGTTTATCAATTAAAATGCCAGTCACATGCAAAAGACTCTTACAAACACATCCAATATTGTTTAAACAAACACATGGAATCCTGTGTCCTAAACTTGATGCATAAAATTATGCACCATAGGTTCTTAAACATATCTTCAAATAAGGTTTAGTTTTAAAAACAAAGAAATGTGAAAAATCAAAATGGTGTAAAATGTTAAAATGAGCATTTTGGATCCCACTAACTCTTTTAGTTTTTTATATTCGGGAGTGTTACAGTTTGTATATAGATGGCCCCCCCAAGCTTCATGTAGTCATGGAAGCGACTGAATCTAACATTTATGATTGACTGGTTGTCTATTTCTGGGATTGGCGGTGTGAGTTCTGCACCAGCCCAGGGGAGGAGCCGACATACAATGTAAGGTTGGAATGGGGGCGTGTTTTTCCCTCTTTGGCGCGGTTTGCTCTTGCGGCTTGAAGCTGCCATGAATGGCTGCCCTCTTCTGCTCTGGCTGCTGCCTTGAAGAGTTGCCCCAGTGCCGTGCCACCTGCCTTGGAGCCAGCTGATTAGGGACTGAAATCCACAAAAACTGTAAGCTAAATAAACCTCTCCTTCCTTCACTTTGGGCATCAGGTATTTTGTCCCAGCAATTGGAAAAGTAACCAAGACAGGAAGACAACAGGTTATTCACCCATATGACACTGAACCATTTTACCCCTGAGCATGATCTCAAGTTGTTTCCATTTACCTACAAGAGCCTCAAGGTTATCTTTCTTTATAGTTGAGTAGCTTTCCATTGTATAAAAATGCCATGTCTCTTTATTCACTCTGCAGCTGATGGGCAAGCTACTTTGAAGATAACAAGAGTCATAATGGTAGCCATTGATGTTTTCCTATTGTCTTGTTTTGAAGTCCTGTATTACTTTCAGTGGTTTGTTTTGATTGGTTTTATTCTGTTCTGTTTTCTTTGGTTTTGTTGCACCTGATGGCATGGGCAGCTATTTTGAAGATAGCAAGAGATATTATGGTAGCCATTGTAGATTTCCTTTTATCTTGTTTTGAAGTCCTGTACTATGTTCATTGTTTTGTTTTGATTGACTCTATTCTATTTTATTTCATTTGGTTTTATTCTTTTCAAAATAAAAAAATATTAAAATGACAGATGAATAGACTAGAATAGAGAACTCAGGCTAATGCAGTTTCATAGAAAACTGATCCTTGAGAAAGAACAAAAATAATTTAATGGAAAAAGAAAGGTCTTTCTGAATCAGCCTAGAACAATTGCATATCCATATGCAGAAAGTTAATATGGACACATATATTGCACTCTAAAAAATTTAAAAAACTATAAATTAAAATGGGCAGTAGACCTAAACATCAAGTGTTAAACTATAAAACTTTTAGAATAAAATAGAAAAAAAACTTTTCTAAGTGACCTTGCATCTGGCAATGGGTTTTTGATGTAACTCCAGAAGCATAAACAATGAATAAAAAGAAAAGATGATCAGCTTTATTAAAACAAAATCTCCTCTCCTTTAAAAGTGTCAACAGCTTATTGAAATGGAAAAGAAAGAAAGATTTCAAATAGTGCTGCTTTTTTCATTTTCCTGACTTAATTTCCTTCTACTTTACGTAATTAAGCTGTACTTCATCAGAGAAGGAAAGGGAAAATAAAATAACGGTACTCAGAATTGGTCAATGGAATGCTGAGGAATCATGTTCATACTGGTATTTTCTTAAATGTAATTTATGAAACAATTATTAGTTAATAAAGACAAATGTCATTTAGTTCTATAGTTAACATTTATTGGAAAATACAATATAATTTGTGTCCTTGCCTACATGCAGAGTTTTACAGACCCTAGCTCAAAAAAAAAATTCAATATTGCTACAAAGTAGCTATACAACATTAATATATTGAAACTTTCTGATTCCTAGCTTTATTCCTATAGGATTTTGATAATACAGTTCATGCATTTATTTGGAGAATTCATAGAAATAACTTCGAGCAACACAAATAGACAAAGCTCTTTTATCTATTTTGAAAGTATGCTTCTTCCACCATATAAGAAATGTACTTTCATTGTTTATGTTGTCTTTATTCTGCCACCAAGAGGTACCTTCTTTGTGTTGCAGTTATTGGCAGATGGTAATGATGATTCTTGCTAGGAATTCACATTGGGTCTCATGATTAATCACATTTACCAGTGCCTCCCCTAATATATTTGAAGTGCATAATATTCCTTTGCTTGAACACTCCAGTGACTCAATTGGTCAGCACAGTGTACTTACAGTGCAAACCTTTTGCTCTTCTTTCCCAACTAGTTAAACTTACTCAGCTCTCAAACACCAATCCAGATTTTAGTTCACAATATTATTAATCAATATCCAAAGTAGAACTCAGCAAAGATGAAAAGTTTCTCTGTTTGTAACAGGAAACAGGTTTTAATTTCAGCAGTATGATGTAACAATAATGAACATGTAGATTCCAAAAACATCACTAGTTTCTACAGAAGTTAAAAATAAATTAAGTTAAATTGATCAAACTTTTATAATAAATTTGTCAATTTAGATGAAATGAACATATTCTTGCAGGCCAAATTATCAAAACTGTCATAAAAGGAAATAGAAAAAACAATAGCCTTATGCATTCAATAAATTATATCATAATGAGAACATTTTTGCAAGGAAACATCCGCCCCAGAAAACTTTATTAGTAAATTTCATCAGGCATCTAATACAGAAAACATTAATCTATTATACCATTTTTCAAGAATTAGAGAACTGAATAATTTCCAATTCATTTAGGAAGCCAATGTTATTCTGACTCCTAAAATGTACACACAAAATTTTCAAGAACTATTATTTTCACTTCTTCTGGGAATATGCCCAGCCCAGGGCTGGGTCAAATGGGACTTCCAATCCTAACTTCTTGAGGAACCTCCAGACTGATTTCCACAGTGGCTGCACCAGTCTACACTCCTACCAACAGTGGAGAAGGGTTCCTTTTTCCCCACAGCCTCTCCAGCATTTGTTGGTGGTGGTTTTCTTGATCCTGGCCATTCTTTCTGGGGTGAGATGAAATCTCAGAGTTGTTTTAATTTGCATTTCTCTAATGACCAATGATGCTGAACATTTTTTCATGTATTTATTTGCCATTCGTATTTCTTCAACTGAGAAGTGTGTTTTCATCTCAGATGCCCATTTTTGGATTGGGTCTTTGAATTTCGAGGGCCTGATATTTTTTACTTCTTTATATGTTCTAGATAGAAGACCTTTGTCTGAAGGGCAGTTGACTAAAATTTTTTCCCAATTTGTGGTTTTTCTTTTCACTCTGTTGGAGATTTCTTTTGACATGCAAAAACTTTTTAACGAGGCAAGATCCCAGTTGTTGATTCTGGGAAGTGTTTCCCGTGCAGTTTGACTTTTTTGTTCAAGAATTCTCTACCTACCCCTATGTCTTCAAGATTTCTACCTGTGCACCCATGTTTACAGCAGCACAATTTGTAATAGCCAAATCTTGGAAACAACCCAAATGCCCATCAATTGAGGAATGGATAAAAAAGATGTGGCTCTTTTATACAATGGAGTACTATTCAGCTATAAAGAATGATCACATTGAGGCTTTTATAGGTAAATAAATAGACCAAACTCACATGTGTAAGCACCACATCATCTCCCTAGTGTAAGAAACTGAAAGACTCAATAAAAATTCCCGATAAATATGAGGGAAAGGTTCTGAAGTCCAATGGTGCTTTTCTTCTTTGATTTGATTGGTTTAAGTCTCTTTTCTACTGTTTGATTGCAATATGTGAGAAGATAGGAACATCTCTTTTGAAGAAAACAGGGGACATTAAGGTAGCCATTGTTGGTTTCTTGTCTGATTTGAAGGCCTGTAATGGTTTCACTCTTCTGTTTTAGCTGGTTTTATATTATTTTGTTTTGTTTGAGTTTATGGTCTGTAAATGTATGAACAACCATTTTGAAGAAGGCAAGAGACACTAGGGTAACCATTGTTAATCTCCTGTTGTTATGTTTTGAAGACCTGTATTGCTTATAGTGCTCTGTTCTGAAATAGTATGTTGTGTTTGACTCTATTCTGTTTTGTTTTACTTTGTTTTGTTTTGTTCTAGTCTCTTTAAAATTAAAAAAAACTATTATTTTCATATAAAATGGAAAAATCTTTAAGTATATTGCCAAATGAAATAGAACAAAACAAAATATTAATCTGTAATGTTCAAGTAGACTTTAACCTCATAGTTTTATGCAATGTTCTTTTGATGGAAAGCCTTTTTCATCAAACGAAGCTAGAAAATTAAATAAGTGTTATACACATTGAGTATAAAGTGAGTAGTGATAATTTTTCTCATATATTTGCCAGTATCTTTGGCTGCATCACTAATTATAGGCAAGGAAATAAGTTGAGGTATGATAATCAATGAAGTTAGAAATTTCAATTTTATTATTTTTCTAGCTGGTACACTAACATTCTGGCCAGTAGCATAGAAACAATCATAGCACAAGGACTACAGTCTCATTTTCTAATAACCAAAGTAGCTTCATTAACTTTCTAATGACCAAAGTAGTAACATTAACTTTTGATGGTGAGAAAATTAATTCTATTGCTACTTACATATCAAAATATGATTATTTGTGGCAGTATATTTGAGAACAATTAAATAAGAACAATAAATCAAAGAATGAGCACACAAAGGCATTGAAGTAAAGTTTTACTGAGCAAATGTACATTCTGTATTCTGAATGGAGGAATTTCAGCTGAATGTTTATCTTAAAAGTGTGTTTTGCTTTCTTTCTGTACCATGTTGCTGTAAGAGGACAGAACACAGGTTGAATAGGATAAATGTGAATGACTGATAAAGTGAATCTTAGTTTCTGCCTATTCAGCACATTATCACTAATTCTAACTGCATCTTTTCCTGAAGATTTTTCCAATACTTAAAGCATTCACCCTTGTCCACCTTTGTATCACATCTTAGTCGTTTAGTCCTTTTCTTACACCTATTAAAATAAAACTTACTGACTTGTAAGTTGAAATTTGATTCTGACATTCTCACTATAAATAATTGCCTAGCATGAAATAAGCACAACAATAAGAAAAACATGTATGTCTGGTGACACCACTTTCTGTTAGCTCAGATAACTGATTTTTCTCTCGGGTTTGAAATTTTAATTAAGTGGAATGATTCTGGAATCGTGTAAGATTAATTTTGAATTCTAAGTGGTAATTAAATGCTACAATGTATATTTTATTGATCTGTTGGTAGATGGTTAATTCACCTTTTACTTCTTAAACATATGGATTATATGCAATTACATTTTATTTCATGTTTATCTTTTTAGGTAACAGGTATTTTTGTTAGTATGCATCATTCTTATAAGCTATTTTCTATACTTGATAATAACACTCAAGAATGAAACTTAATTAGAATACTAGTCTGAGAAAAATATAATTAAGAATAAATCTGAAGAATAGCAAAAACTAATAGAATCAAATATAAATGATAATTTTATTACTTCATTATTGCTTCTTTCTATCACTTCAAGAGCTAACTATATAAAAATTATGTGCCTGAAGGTATCTGTGGGTGAATAAATGGTAGTCATTATTTGGTGAATCCAACCATTCAAGGATAACAGAAATATGTTTGATTTATTGTAGGTTTAATTTACCTACAAGCCTAAGAAAGAATTGAGTGCTTATGTGGCTTGATAAACTGCAACAAAAGACTAAAAGTAAGTGTGAAATTTCTGTATGAGTCTCTAAAATGATAAAGGGTGTGGGATAACCTCTGGCATACTGCTTTGAAACACAAATTTAAAACAAATTTGTACCTTCAGGTAATTAATGAAGTCAATGGCTAGGGCATAAAATATTAGTATCTAAATTTATTATACACGAAAAGTCATAACACTTATATTTTATGTGTACTCATGTGGTGTTTATGTTTTTAATTGTGCTTCTCACAGAAGAGAAAAACCGAACTCAAAGAAATTAAGTAGGTTTCCAAAGACCACACAGATCATAAGCGGTGAGCTTGCACTTCAATTGATTTTTTATTTTAAATGCAAATCTTATGAGTTTTCTGTTATGCTAGGGAAGAATAATGAGAATTTCATGCAATTTATATGGAGCAAAACAATTGTAGTTTTTAGTTTACTTCTCCATAGCATATTTTAAATTGCTTCAATATGCATTTCAGATTTCATTTCCAATACCATTTTATTAAAGTTTCTCACTATTCTTGCAGAGCAATTAGAAGTTGATGTTTCTATTATCCTTTAGAAGTGAAATCAGCAAGAAAAGGAAATAGGGTTTTATTCCAAATTATTCTCAGGGTCTATGATACAGTCATGGGTTTTCCCAGGTCTCTGGTGAAGCAGCTTAGCCCAGTGCCACTCTTCTGTCCAAATCCAGCATATAACAGTTTATAAATATGCAAGTGTTGGGTCAATTTATCTTCCATACCTGCGGAACAAAATGCTTATTTACCTGGGGTAGTTATTTTTCCATTTCTTCTTAAGAAGCAATAATATGTATAGAACTCATTTTGATTATATATACATTAATAATAAACATTAATTATATATAATATATATAATTATATATATTCCCTCTGGATGAAAGAAAGCATTAAATTTAAAGTTTGTAGCAGTACAGAGACATATGATTAAATTTTATTCATCTGATATAATTTCTCATGTTTTTTAAAAACAGTGCCATGTCTGGAATGCAAATTTCATGATCTCAGATCATTGTTCTTTCTCCAGTGTCCAACTAGCTTTAAATGTCTGTGTAGTTTATTATTAACTACATAGAAAACTTTCTTTTAATGCCTAAGAGTCTGTCTGACAAACCCAGTTACAATCAAAAAAAGCATTTGCAAAGTTTTCAAAATGCCATCATACTGGGTATGCTGCTATAAGAAAAAGACTAAGCAGAGTTTTATCACCAAATTTAAAAAACAACAAACACCACAACCAAAATCAACTCTAAAATCATGTCATAGAATGTATGGACTCTTGGAGTGCTTCTCATTATTTTTCCTTGACTGCAAGCGAGAATTCTAAAGTTTCATCTTATCTGTATTTTACACTTGAAAGTTCAAAGACATCTTATAATTAACGTATGTAAGAAACATGGCCACATTCTAAGCAATGGAGAAGCTTATCAGCGAAATGCCACTTTTAATAAAAATTCTAACTATTCTTCTAGTGTATATATTTCCCAAGAAAGTTATCAAACTCAAAAAATGAAAAAAGAAATTGCAAAACTAATCAAAGAACAAGTACAGTACATGCAATTTACTTTGACAGCAAATACTTTAGGATTATTATTTTTAAGGTCCTAGGAACAAAATCTAAACAGTACAATTTGTGGTAAATGTCAAGGGACATTATTCTAATAAATGTCATTGTAATAATCAGATGGAAATTGTTCTGAGTATTACAATACTATATAATCAGTTTTGATAGAAGGATCAAAGGTGTAAATTCAAGACCATTCAGTAAAGATACTTACCAGATACTTTACTGAAGAGAGAAGAAATGTGGTAAAATCATTCTGCTCAACTGTAACATTGACTTACAAGCTTTCTAAGTATAGACTATGCACTTAATCTTCTGAGAGAGCAATTATGATTCTTAATGTGGAAACCAAAAATGATTAAAATTTTCAATTATGATAAAACAAACTCAAACATACATCTCTTAAGCTTACAATACAGCTACATAAGATCAGAGGCAGTGAATTTTTATAAGCTTCCAGTCAAGAAGAAAAAGGACTAATAAACCATTTGATTATTCTCCTCCTGTTTTGATCCCTGTGGAACTAGAATTGTGTAGGTGAATACAGGAAACCACAAGGACATAGAGGATACATTTAAAAATACACTTTTTGAAGGTGCATGATCTAGCATATGATTTCGTGATTGTTAAAAGTCATAGATTCTAGAAATGGCTGAGATATTGATACTTCAATCTTCATGAAATTAGTGGCTGCCTGTATATTGTAATGTATCCTATAATTATTATCCTTCTCATGATATAGTAAATACGTGAACGTATTAGCTTGGGCATTAATTTTAAAGGAAGTCTAATTCCTTTGGTTAACAGGGCAGAAAGAAGATGGAGAAATGGCTAGCAGGAAACTTAAGAATTCAAGAGATTTATCTGCTCCCTTTTGGGTTTAGAATTCTTAGTTCAAAAGAGACATGGCTAGCTGACACTCTGTCTGGGTTTTCAAGTCATACTGTCTGGCTGCCTGTGTACATTTGGGCATAAACAAGAAGGAAAAGAAGGCAAAGTCAGAGAAAGCCAAGGTGATTTTGGAGCACTGTAATTGATTTGTCAATTCAAGAGTCCTACAGAACTCAAGGTCAGTCTACATCTGAGGCAGAAAACCCAGATCAATTTTGCAGAGACTGAAAGCTTGCCAAAGCACAGGCAAATTCAAAGCTATGGGGGAGAATCTCTCAGATCAGTGACCTTAGTTCATGAATCAAGCCTGACTTACATCTTTCTGTGAATGGAGTATAAAATATAATTTTAGCATTCCCCAAGGTGACAAAATAAAAGAATAAAAATAAAGGGACGCATCAGAAACAACTCCAGAATGATAAGAGACGACTGATCTTTTAACGCAAAGATGGTTGAAACCTTATGTTTTGTCCTACATGGGGAATCTATTTCACTACATTTATAGAAATGCAGTCATCTGATGTATTTCAAGAACATTCTTTTAAAAATTGACATTCTGCAATTTTAGGGGATTGCAATCTATTTCTTTTTAATTGCGTGAAACACATACAGGTGGATCGTGTGGTTCTTTTTGTTAGCAGGAACTCCCAGCTAGCTCGTGTTGCAATTACCTCCGTAACATAATGAGAACCTCCCTCCAAATAATGTTTATCTATTTATTCAAGAGTAAATCAAACATAAGGAAGTATTCTAAAAAAAAATTTTAATGTCTATTTATCTTAATAAAATTAGTAAAGCAATGAATTGTTATTTCAAATAAAGTATGAAATTTATTATCATGCTATCTGATGTGCCTTTAAAATCTGTATAGGCACTTCTATATTTAAAAAGTCTTTTATTTCTCTGAGGCCACTATTCAAATGGCTGACAGGGGATAATTTGTTTTGTTCAGTGAATTCTTGATTGTTGGACAAGGAAAAGTTCTCTCACCTTTCATTCAACAATTCATCTTCCTGTGGTGATTTATATTACTATTTCCAGACATGCTTTACTACCAACAGAATTGGTAGATATTTTTTCCCTTTTTCTAGGAATTGACTGAGCCCTAAGTAGGTATACATTTTATAACAAGTTATAAACTTTCTATATTTTACATTATTACAGACAACTGTAATGTCTTGGTTTACATGATTATAAATATATGCCTATATACTGTCCCATAAAATTGAGAAGAACATTGAAATGCAGCTATATCTAAAGTATTTAAGCACATCTTTGATAAATATGATGCAATTTCATTACACGTTGAGTGAAAAAATCAATGGTGAAGTAGAATCTGGTGATGTCAAAAATATTTTCACTTTGTCACAGGTTATAACATTATTCTGCTTAGTAAGAAAACGTTGCAAAATGGAAACAGCACTTAAAAGAGAGAAAAGAAAGAGATATTATGTTTTCACATACAATTTATATTTTAATTCTATTCAAATTACAAATGCAAATATGTAGAGATGCAAGATTTTAAATGTTTAAAGAAATCATAAAGATCATGCATTGTACAATACTTCATGGTCAATGCAATCAAATATATCATCTGTAACTACATAGCAGATTTTAAATGTTGCATATATTAATTGAATGACAAAATAACATTTTTAACTTTTATTAGATTATTAATAGATATCAGCTGTGCTGATGTCTAACCTGAAAAGAAACTTAAATAGAATCATTATTTATTTCAGTTTGTATGATCAAAATATGTAAAACCACTAGTGCAAAGTCTGTCAACTCTTTTTTTTTTTTTTTTTTGCGGTAGCGGGGCTTGAACTCATGACCTTGTGCTTGCCGGGAAGGCGCTTAGACCGCTGAGCTAGATCCCCAGCCCTGGTATTTTTGAGACAGGGTCTCACTATGCCGTTCAGGCTGGTCTCGAACTCACAACGATCCACCTGTCTCAGCCTCCTGAGTGCTGGGATTACAGGCATGAGCCACCATGCCCGGCTAAGTTTGTCAACTCTTACAAACTTTACCTTGTTTTGATACTTGTGGAAATACTTTTTATACAGCCATGTACCATGAAACAGTATTTTAATCAATGAAGGACCACATGTACAGTGTTGGTCTCTTGAGACTGTATTATCTAAGTAAAGATAGCAAGTGTTTTCAAGGATGTGGAGAAAAGAAAATACTTGTATACTTTTGCTGGGAATGTAAATTTATATAGGCATTATGGAAAATAATATGACTATTTCTCAAAGAGTTGAAAATAAAACTAATATGTAATCCAACAATATTGCTGCTTGGTATATGTTTAAGAAAAATTAAATCACTGTGTTAAAGAGATATCTGCACTTTCATGGTCGTTGTGACACTATTCACAATAGCTAAGAACTGGAAATCCAATTGGCTATTAAATGACAAATAGAAAAGGAAAATTTTGATCATACACACAATTAAATATTACTCAGTCACAAAAAGAATTAAGTCCTCTCACTTGAACATCATGAATGCATTTGGAGATAATTACTTTAAGTGAAATAAGTCAACATCGAAAGACAGGTACCACATGATCGCACTCATAGGTGGAATCTACAAAAGTTGATCTCACTAAAGATTAAGAAAATTAAACAGGAGAAAAAGATATGAAAAGGTGATGGATGGGTTCTAAGTTACAGTTAGATTGAAGCAAGAAGTTCTGTTGAAGTATTGTACAGTAGAATGACTATAAATAATAATAATATACCGCACATTTCAAAAAGATAGAAAAACAAT
>RJWT010021897.1:0-17412 GCA_004365215.1 Cuniculus paca
GTCACTGGGCTAGTAAGTCTCGAAAATGCCATTAAAATAGGCTCTTTGGGGAAGATTAACAAACTAGTTTCTGAGTAGTTTTACAGGAAGGAGGATCTACTTAATTGTTTGAACACAGCATTGTCAACCATATTTACCCCTAGAAACTGCCTGTTCCAATCTTCATCTTCTTTGTTAAAACCCATTAACATCCTGTAACCTGAGTTATTGCACCAGACACTAATGAGCTTGGTTTCTATGTCTAAGAAATAAGCCTGATACTTACTCTTTGCTAAGTGTTGTACTAATAATGCTTCTAAGATTCCCACTTCACAGCATTTGAGTAATTTACAAAAGATAAGCCAATTAGTGATAGAAACGAGATGTAATGGCAAGGCCTGATTTTAGGACACATGCTACAGCACTCTAATGACAGCTATTGGAATTGGAACCTACCCTGTCACATAACATTCAGTGATAGCTGCAGCAGACTCTGCTTTCACTGCACATCATGGTGCAACTTTTCTTCTTTTAGGGGTAGGTCCTGCCTTCCCAGTCCCAGCAACTGTACTTCTGCTTTCACTGTCCATGTCCATTTTCCTTGGTACCCAGATTTCTGAGTAAGACTCTAGCCTGGAATCCCAACTGAGTAGCTGACCCTTGGAACCTGCTGCTTAGTGTGCCTCCCACTCCCTGTCCTGGCAGGCCCCTTCTACTTCCTGTGCCGAGAGACCACTGTGACTCTACCTAGGCTTTTCCTGGTTGTGCAAGTGCAGTGTGCAAATGCTAAAGAGATGGAACAGAAGTTCAAGCTGCTTTGAGAAAAGCAAAATGAACTTGAGCTGGACCTTCAAGTGGAAAGGATTCATCTAGAAGACTTTGGAGGGAAGGCAGCTATGCAGGGACTGGGGTGAGCATGTGCGGGAGTTAGGGGGTGAAATCATCTCATTGGTGTTGTTGTTTTGTCTTCTTGGGACAGGGTTTCACTATGTAGTTCAGGCTGGCCTTGGGCTTACTTTGTAGCCCAGGCTGGTGTCAAACTTGCAAGGATCCTCCTGTCTCAGCCTCCCGAGTGCTGCGATTACAGGATTGTGCCACCACACCCAGCATCTCACTGGTTTTAGTATGCTGCTCGCTGTGTGCAAAGCTGTCCATCACTGTGACAACAGAAGTAATAACCTGCAGAACTGTAAGAACGGTTTCTTCGGGTCATGGTTTCAAGAGATTTCAGCTCTCTGTACATGGCCTCGTTGCCTCTCGGCCAATGATACCAACATACGACAGAGTGAGAGGCAAGGGAAGCTGCTCACCACCTTATCATGGCTGGAGAGCAGAGAAGCAGGAAAGGGTAGGGTCCAGTATCCCCTTCAACAGGACCCCCCACTGAGATCCAACTTTCTTCCACTAGGTCCCACCTTGCAAAGGTTCTACAACCTCCCAACAGCTGGACCACACCCACCACCTGTGGGTCTCTGGGGACGTTCTATAGCAGCTGGGGAGGAAGATCTGCAGAGAAAGGATGGAAGCTCCCAAGTTTTGTCCTCCAAAAGGCAGGTCCTTTAATTTTATAGATTAAAACCCTTTATTCAGATGGAGGGCCAGGGATTTAGCTCAGTGGCACAAGCGCCTGCCTGGCAAGTACGAGGTTGAGTTTGATCCCTGGTACAAAAAAAAAAAAAAAAAAAAAAGGCATGGAGTTTTTCTGAATCTTAACAAGTAGGGCCAGGATTGAACCCAGACCACCTGACACTAAGCCCTGCCTTATCCTCCACTTTCAGTCCTTTGGGACAAATCCGGGCAAGTCTTCATGTGGAATCTTCTACCTCTCACTGTCAGACCTGGTAATTGTTTCTGGTGATTCTTCGGCAAGGCTGTCTCTGACAGACTAGAAAGGGGCCTACACACACACACACACACACACACACGCACACGAGATTCCTGCAGGAGCAGTTTGGAAACAGGCTGGTTACACTGGCCACTTTGAAAAGGCAGGCAGCTAACCTTTGCTTGCTTGGTTTCAACAATGACTAACAAGACAGGATCAAGCCTGCCTTTTTAAAAACCCATACTATTTCCACAGCATTGTGCTCATTTGAGAAGCTGCTAACAAGTGTGTTGTATCAACAGGACATCCTGATAATGAGCTGTCAGCAGCTCAACAGCTAAGAAAAAAGGGAACTGAGTGAGAAGCCCATGTACAGCTGTGTAGTTCCCTGAATTCTTAAGGTCAGAGTCCTCCCAAATTGCCTAGTTCTGCTTTGGAAATAGCCACCTTCACACTTCTAGGAAACTGATTCTAACTTAAGTCCTAAAAAATGAAATTTGAGGCCCACTGAACATATATTGTGAAGTTAAATTCCATTTTGATACCATGGACTCAAACCTTCAGGCAAGAATATCTCAGCTATGGTATTCTCTGGTAATGAATCAAAGGGGTTTATGTTAATTTTACCTAATTTTAAGTAAGTGGAGTGTTTTATACCTAACATAACAATTCAGCACGCCCTGGGCACCAAACTTTTCCCAGAAAGAATGTATCAGTTATTCATTCTGTGTCACAAACTATTCTAAAACACAGTGACTTAACAAACATTTATTTTCTCATTTTCTTTTTTTTACTTTTGCGGCACCAGGGATTGAACTCATTACCTCACGCTCACCAGGCAGGTGCTTAGGCCACTGAGCCAACTCCCCAGCCCTTGTCTTTTTGAGACTGGGTCTCACTATGCCATTCAGGCTGACCTTCAGCTCACTTTGTAGCCCAGGCTGGTCTCGAACTCACAACGATCCGCCTGTCTCAGCCTCCCTCATTTTCCGTGGATCTGGCTCAGGGTCTCTCCTGAAGTGGTGGTCAAACATCAGCTGGGACTAAAGTTGCCCTGGGATTGGAGGATCTATTTCCAGGATGGCTCCTCCACATGTCTTTTGACCAGGGGCATCTCCTTATCCCTAGGACTTCTCCACAGTTATTTAGTGGCCTTACAATATAATAGATAGCTTTCCCTAGAGTGAATGACCTGAGACAGAGCAAAGAAGAAGCAATGTTCTTTTATTACTGTGTCTTGAAGTGACACACCATGGCCTCCACATTGATCTGGCAGAAGGAGGCACTACCATCCCTATATTCAAAGGGAATGGAATAAAGCCCCTAAATAAAATGACCAAAATAAAAGATAAGAGGAAACAGAAGTTTTACAAACAAGAAGGGGACCAAGAGATGAAAAAAGGGAGAAAGGAAAAGAGGGAAAGAGGATGAAAAAAAAATTAAGATGTGTTATGTTTGTGTACCAACTCTCCAGGAGAAATGTTATCACTATGTACTACAAACATGTACAAATAAAAATTAAAAGTAAAGAAAGTAGCATATCAAAGAATTTGTGGACAGATTTTAAAATCACCACAGATAACAAAATATTATTTCCTTATCTGTTAGTAACAACTTATCAGGGCTCATTACACCATTATTTTCAAATTAATGCTTTTTAATTGTTGTTATGGTTTGTGTCTAGGTGGCCCCCAAACCTCATACAGTCTTAGAGGTGGCTGAATCTAGTATTTGTGATTGGTTCATTGTCTAGCACTGGGATTAGCGGCGTGAGTGCTGCACCCGCCCAGGGGCAGAGCCGGCATACAACGTAAGGGAGGGAAGAGGGCGTGTTTTCCTCTCTTTTGCTTTTCTGCTCTTGTTGCTTGTGGGCTGCCATGAACAGCTGCCTCTCAGCCATGTCACCCTGCCTTCGAGCCAGCTGAGTATGGACTAAAACCTCCAAAACTGTAAGAAATAAACCTCTCCTTCCTTCATGTTGGGTGTCAGGTATTTTGTCTCAACAACAAGAGAAAAGTAACCAAGACAATCACCAAGATTTATCTGCCAAGTATCTGAGCAGAAAGTTAAAATATTGGGAGTTTCTGGAAGGGTATGTCCACTTACAGTAAGTTTTTTGAAACTAAACTTCACATTAACCCCAACAAAATCCTCTCTTGCCCTCTCAAAAGAGGTCAAAACATTTCATCTCAGGCAAGAGAAGCTAACGGAAATTGATGAATGAATAAAATAATAATCTCATATCATTATCTTTCTTTCTTCCAAGTGTCTATTGCTTTCCTAGCCAGAAGCCAATTCATAACACACTTTTATTCCATTTCTACTTAAGGGATATACAGTCAGTATGAAAACTGTAATACAGGTCTTAAATACTATCCACAATGTAGTTGTTTCCACCTAGTGGATGAAAATGGTACTAAAGGATTTGAAATACAAGACTTCACAGGTGTTTCATGAATTACACACTTTTGTGACTTTTTAAAATCACATTACATACTTGATATATTTGGGTCTCTTCCATCTCCTACAGAAATTCCTCTACAAAGCAAACAATCTTTGTTTTAAAAATATAATTTTCTCACATTGTTACCTCTGGAATTTTCCAGTCTAGGCCAACAACCTAGAACCACAAAATAACCCAGAAGGTCTCCTGAAACAGCCAACAGATGTCACAGTGTCCACACAAGAAGCTCTACTAGACGGACAACTGATAGAGAATACTTGGGTGACTGGCACATGAAGCTCAGTGAAGACTTTTGTTCAAGGAACCAATAAAGCTCATGAATTTTTCTCCAAAAAACAGCCCTTCTCCCAGAACCTACTTCTGCTTCCCTACTATACACATGAGTTTTACAGACTTTATAATCTGAATACTAATTTTACAATAAATCAGAAGTGGCAAGAACTGACTTAACAAAGTTCACTTTTGTTAGGCTGTTAAGACTGACAAGTGACAAATTAGAAAAGAGACTCAAAACCACCTCATTTTGGGGACTAGTCAAACAACAAAGTCCGACTTCAGTTTATGATAGTAACTGGGCTTGTCAAGACATGGTAATTGTTTTATTTTTTTTCCAGTGGTGAGGATTGAATCCAGGGCCTCATGCAAACTGAGCATATGCACTACAAGTAAGCTATATACACCTAGAACTGGAAGGAGTTTTGATAAGACTTTCTTTAAAAATTTTGTTTCAGTTGGGCATGGTAGCATAACCTTCAATCCCAGCATTCAGGAGGCTGAAGCAGGAGTGCCAAAAGTTCAAGGTCAGCCTGGGCTACACAATAAGACCCTGTCTCAAAAAAAAAAATAAAGGTTTTATTTCCTAATGATGAGCTCTTCATCAGCTATTCAAAGAAATGAATTTCCTGAGGGTTCCAAACAATTAGAGCTTGACAGACTATTTTAAGTAGATATTAACTTTAGGTTAGGGATTTAGCTCAGTGGCATAAGCGCCTGCTTGGCAAGCACAAGGTCGCAAGTTCGATCCCTGGCACCAAAAACAACAACAACAAAATTTTTACTACTGTCATATTAAACAGAAATAAAATCTTTGTTAAGAAAATTCAAATTTGCAGCAAAATTTTAAAGAATAGGGAAGTATAAATCTTCTTCCTACTTTCTGGCCATGCCTGGGACCCCTGACAAGCAATGTCATAGAATGACTAATATACATACCTACATACACACATACCCCTTGTTTCTTAGCAATAGCCACTAAGTAGTTTCATAGGCT
Source organism: Cuniculus paca (assembly GCA_004365215.1). Taxonomy (NCBI): domain Eukaryota; kingdom Metazoa; phylum Chordata; class Mammalia; order Rodentia; family Cuniculidae; genus Cuniculus; species Cuniculus paca. The sequence goes on from RJWT010021897.1 coordinate 5,539, forward strand.
TTCTTCAAAAATAAATATTGATGCATATATGCTCATGTCCTTTTGGGAACACAGGAAAAAAAAGGAATTAAGATGTATTATGTACATGTACCAACTCTATACTAGAAATGTAAACATTATGTACTACAAACGTACTAATAAAACGATCTGAAAAAAATAAAAAACAAAACTTCCAAATTCTACTTCGTAAGTACTATCTTTCATTTTGTGTTAAACACAAAAAACAATAAAGCTATCAAATTTACCATAATGTTACCAGTGATTTTTCCCAGTAGTAATTTTTGTCCCCTAAAACCTGGATTTTTAACTTTGTCTTTGAAAAGGCATGGGTTTTCACATAATTTAATTCCTTTCAAAACGTAAGCAAATATCTACTATGAGCAAAGTACCATGCTCTAAACAGAGTAAGACACAGCCCCTACTGATGATGAGCCTGGTGCTTTTAAAGTACAGAGAGGGTGGTCAAATAGGAGAGAAAAACTGAGAGGGCAGAAGGAAGTAAATACCATGATAAACGGCCTAATGCCAGAGAGGCTGGGGCCAAGCCCACATTAAATAAAAAGGATAGCGAATAGCTTCCCACTGATTTGAGAAAACAGCCTTAGAACTCACTCTTATTTGCTTCCAGCTTTCTTATTGCTGCTGGTATATCACCATCTTCTTCCCACCAATTCTAAGCTGTCTGAACTTGACTTGTTTCCAAATAATTTTAAACTTTAGTTGACAACAGGACAGCAAACTTGGATTAGGATGACAGGGCTATGGCTCTGAAATTACAAAGGAAAGCCAAACAATAAATAGCACATTAATCACTCTACAGAGACTTTGCCTCTGTAATACTTCAAAATGTTTTCTTCTTTTGTAGGGTAGGACGAGGTGTTTAAAACCATGGTGGTCCCACTCAGATCATGAAGGTGAAAAAGCAGTACGATTAGAATTCTGATGTTTTTCTAAAAGGAACGATCATGCATGCTCTACTAAAGTCCCAAAACAAACAGTAGCTCTGGGGAAGGTAATCTTCTGTTTCTGTTCAAGACAAAGACAACAGTGTGACAAGTAACTCTGGCTTTAAGTACCTTAGCAATCATTATAAAAAGTCTATGTTTTCATTCTAAGTCAGCCAGATCTCTTAGAACCTACCAATTTGCTCCTCATCTCTATGGCTGTGGTCCTCCCACAGAAATAACAAAGGACCACAAGGAGAAAATGGTACAAAATGTCAGAATGAGCAATGTTTTCCCATCAAGTCAAGCATTTATAAATGGGAACATACTTGTAGGTTTTCAGGAAAATACTTTCCTTGCTTTTAGGCTGAATCTGCAAAAGAGGCACCTGAATCACTAAATAGCAGCATCCTTATGAAAATAAAAGCAATGTGAACCTGAAATGGTTATTAAATAGAGATGTAATATTAAGTTATTCTAATTTGAAAAGTCTGCTAGTACATAGCTTATAAATTGTTTCTTGCCCTAAAATGTAATTTAGATGTAAAAACTATTCATTTTTCTTTTCTTGCTGAGACAGGGTCTAAGTTGCCCACACTGGCCCCAAACTAGTGATCTTCCTGCTTCAGCCTCCTAACCAGCTGGGATTATGTACAGGTGTGTGTGTGCCGCCACATCTGACAGAAAGCTACCCATTTGTCATGAAAATTGTAGACTACATTACACTGAATAAAACATTTATTGTGAGTCTTTCCCCTGTGATGTAAGATTCAGTTTCCCTAGCTCTCCAAATGACACGGTTGCAGAACCTCTTTCAGCCGGTCTTGCCTGAAAATAATAAAGATCAAGATATTAGAAACAGCTTAACCCCTTAATCCAATCATATATATATATATATATATATATATTTTTTTTTTTTTTTTTGTGGCACAGAGGATCAAACTCATGACCTTGCGCTTGCCAGGCAGGCGCTTAAGCCACTGAGCTAAATCCCTGGCTATTTTTTTTAAAAACCCTAAGTTCATAAACAATGAAACAGAACATGAATCCAATAAGAAAAGTGGTGTCTCATAATGTTACCTGAGAATCATGGTATTTCCATCCTATCATGTGATAGATCTGGTATGTGGCAGGTAGTGAACCATCTGAATTTCTGTACATTTCTATGAAGACAAATAATGGTTAAACATTACTCAGTAAAAACAGTGCTCAATAAAACTCACTTCCTCCAAAGAAAAATGGGTACTAGGATAACTGTATGATTCTGAGAATGCGTCACATGAAAAATTCTTAATATGAAGGGGCTCAGATAAGGGAAAATGGGTGTTTGGAGAAAGATACAGAGCTACAGGATCTGTGCTCTGAAAGGAAGGGCATGAAGGCTGACAGGATCTTCACAGGAACAGAAAAGGCACTGGCAATGTAAGGAATCAACACGGCAAGGCTCAAGCTTCCCAGCAAGGCGCAGGCGCAGTGTGGTGAGCCCCTCACCTCTGTAAACAGCGGCAGCCGCCAGCATCGTGTCTCGGTGCAGCAGGGCTTTTCTATTCCAGGAACAGTTACTCTCTCCCATACCTAAAAATATATCACAGGGAGCTTAAGAAAACACAGTAAACACCCCGAGCAGCTCAAACCCACAGACTTAACACATCTCCCCCAACAGTGTTATCTATCCTCAGTCTCTGAGAGTCATGTGCAGCAACCTAAACTTCATTTGACTTTCAGACTACAGCAAGGCTTCTCAGTATCTGAAGCAAACGGCTTGAAACCTCTTGAATATTAAGACAGGTGAAGAAGTCAAAGCTCAGGACAGAAGCCCTACAATGCTTTCCTTGCCAGCAGTAGTTTAAAGTAAGCCAGATGGGCAAAAGCAAAGAGACTGACCCCCCCCCCCGGGTGAGTCATTAAGCACTGACAAGCACCTTTCTAAGAATGACACATCTATGTCCCTTTTACCTCTGTTCTCTGAAAGACGACAGAACAATGGCACAATGCCTCACTCCTTTAAAGCCAACAATATGACTATGAAACTCGGAAAAGATGGCTATGAGACTCACTAGACAATCAAAGCTACTATGTGTTACTTATAATAGCCAGATCTTGGAAACAACCTAAAGGGCCACCGACTGAGGAATGGCTAAAAAAGATGTGGTATTTTTATATAATGGAATACTATTCAGGCATAAAGAAGGAAAAACTTGAGACTTTTATAGGTAAATGGATGCAACTTGAGACCATACTCATAAGTGAAATAAATCAAACACACATGTGTAAAACATTGTATTGTCTCACTAGTGTGAGAAGCTGAAGCAAACTACATATATATAAGATAGTTAAGATAGTTATACTACTGATTTCTCTGAGCTCACTGAAGAGAAAGGTTTGTGCTAGTATTGTTCCAATGACTGAATGCACATGTCTTGCACTCTGAGTAACTGATATGAAAATAACAATATGCAATGTATATACCATTGTTGCCCCCAATTACTGTGTTTTGAAATTGTTTTACTTTTTTGCTTTTTAAAATAAAAAAAAATTTAAAAATTTTAAAAAGCCACTGTTTTCAGATTTTTACAACTCCAAGATTAAGTAAAAATTACACGCATTTTTAAGGTGTTTCCGGTACTTTACAATTTACTTTTAGACTTCTTTAAAGTTGATGATTAAAACCTAGCATGTTATTCTATTTTATTAAAAATTTTAATTATAATTTGATTTTTCTTTTTGCATACACTTAAAATTACTTTGAAAGGCCACATTTTAAACTAGTCTGTAAAAAAAAAGAATTTCAGAAATAAGTTCTTTATATACTTTTATTAAATTTTATCACATAATTGTCAGTTTCCTGTTTTTCTACTTTCACAGATCAAGATACAAACCTCCCTATATCAGTATTCAAATTTAAAAATTATCAAACTTCAAGTTTTATGAAAAACAATAAAAAATTAGTTGTAACAACTTAAACCTTCTCTGCAATCTCAAAAGTTCATATTATTCTCTAAAATAATGGATCTCTGATTCTAAATTCAAGGTCCTACATCCTATACATTTAACAGCCCCAATTCATAAAGAATAAACTAGTAGACTAGTTTATCATGAAACAGAAGCTTTTTCTTATTGTCATAAAACAGATGGTTTATTTTAGAGCAATCACTTTAGGCCAATGATGGCGAACCTTTTAGAGCTTTCAATGGTACAAACAGCCCATTGTATACAAGTGCCGTAAGTTTGCCACCACTGTTCTAGGCTTTCAAGATAGCCAGACTAGATGAACTCTACAAACTTCTGGTGTTATTTAACACCCACTGCTTATCTAAGTTAAAAACACTCTCTTGCATAGTGACTATCAACTTGTAGTGACCAAAAGTAAACTGAAACTCATGCTAAAAGAGTTTACTATTGAAGGATACAGTGCTTTTGTTTCTGTTCAACTTCACATTGTCCTGGGCTTACTCACATATCAGATATGGCAACACCAGTGGAAATCAGATTTAATACTGATGAAAATAAACAGACATTTATTTTCCTGATATACTAGACATCCCTTCTAGACATATTAATTGGTACTAGACATATTAATTAAGATTACTTGGCATATGCTATCTCTGCAGGTCTGACCCAGGTCAACCCCAGAGAAGTTCAAGAGCTCTGCTGGACAGCACTGGCAAGTAACTGCTGCTGCTGAGGCCTGTTCTTTCTTCCCAAGAGCAGCCCACTGCCATCTGAACTCCTCTCATGGCAGCACCATGCAGTGGTGAAAACTGAACTTTTGGATCACAATCTTTAAGTTACCTAGGACAAAGCAGCTCAGCCCTGATTAAGCTCAATTTTATCATCTTTAAAATAGAATAATACTTCATTGTAAAGGTGAAGTTCTTCTGAAGACCACTTAGGAAAAAAACATGTGACTTTGGATTCATTTTGGGCTTTAGGATAAGAGAAGAATTTGGCCAGCAGGTAACTGTTTGAGACTGTCACAGTGTTTCAAGGTTAAATTCAATTGCTTATTAAAAAACAACAAAACCTTACTGTGGTTTGCCAGAGACAATACTGAGTATTGCCTAAAAAAAACTGAACTTACCTTAAAACCACTGTGAAAGCCTTGAAAATTTCTCATGTGTTCATCAGTTGACAAGTCACTTGTTTTGTAAAATTAGGTCAACATTCGGGACTTTTTTTTTTTCTGTGAATTAATAATAACGGCAGCTTAAATGAGATACACCACAACCACTAAGGAAAAAGAGTGGCACAAAGAAAAACACCACTTGGAAGAAACACCACTTTCCAGATGGCAAAGCAGCGCACCTGGAAGCCTCCCCCAAGAGCATTTCCCCACCCCATCTGCCTCTTTCCACAGCACAGTGGAATATGAATATAAATCAGGCCGCCTACACCACTTATAAACTACACCATCTTGGGTAAGTTTCTCTGTGTGGCTCAGTTTCCTCACACATAACAAGTCAGATTAACCATACCACCTCTGGTCTAACCTTTTTCACAAACTACAAATAAAGCTGGAGAATGAGCTTTTTAATATACTGTGACTCTTGTTTCCGCATGAAAAATTCACCTCTGATCCTCTACCATTTCTCCTCTCTCCCTATGCTACATACTGAGATACTGTACAGTTCTTGTATGAAGACAGTGAAAGATATGTATATGCTGTACTCTGATACTTCTATGATTTTATATAGGCTGTGTCTTCTGTGCAGAATACAAAGCCCGGCTCCCCCAAACCTGCTCCCACCCGCTTCATTCTCCTGGCAAACTCAGTTTAGCTTAGGTGCTGCTGCTTCTACAAGTTTCCCTGACACCCTAAACAGATTTGTGGGCTTGCTTTCTTACATTTCTCTCACTTTCCAGTTGAAGCCTTATCTGTTGTTTCTATGGGTCCCCTCCTAGAATATCAGCACCTTGAGATTAAGAACTATGTATTTTCACCACCGGCTCAGTGGTTGGCACATGATAGATGTTCAGTAAATGGTAAGTGAATGAATACAAAATCAACCAGTTACTCTTTCTATCTAGCTTGTTAAATATCACTTTTACAAGTTATCTTTAGTTAATTCCTCTTAATCCTCTCACAGATGAGAGACACTAAAGACTAAAGTACATGATTTCTGTAAAAGGCCTTATAGTAAAAATAAAAGAACTGGCAAAGTTCCTTAAAGGTAAACAGTAGACATAGTTTCTCCAAACACAAGAACTGTTTGAAACCCTCAGGGGAAAGAGGAGATGGTTACCAAGTGGGAGAGGCCCCAGGAAACCTCCTGGGGAGCTAGAAGAATTCTGTAATTTGCTAGGTGCATTTAAAACTAGGGTATATTACTGAACATATTTTCTAATTTCAATTGTCAAAAAACTCCACATATTATAATTATGCAGCATAGGTCTCCAGTTCCAAATTATAACTCCAGATTTACTGTCACCAAAGATAGAGTATTTCCTGATGCTTCGATTTGCTCACCTGTAAAATTAAGGTATTAGAAAAACTCAAGAGAACTGCACTGAGAATAAGGTACTGTATTTTTAAATCAGTGGACAGTAACCTTTTCTAAATGATAGGTCTAATTGCCAGTCTTTTTGTTCTTGAGATGAATCATGAGCAAGCATTTATTACAGAGCAGAACAAAAATAAATGCAGTATTTGAAGAACATTTTGTTTTTTAATCACTGGAGCCTAAATAAGAAATAACGCACTCACTACCGTCTCTGGAGACTTTAGACAAAGGGGCTCTTCGATTACATCTGGATGAGCTTAGTACGTGGGCAGAGTTCAGGAAAGAGGTTGTGCCATTTTTTTTATTGATCATTTGCCGTCTTGGGCATGTAGTAAGCTATCAATCCTGCATTCTATTAGGAAAAGGAACTTAGCCCTGCCTATTGCCACCTGAAAAGCTGACAGAAGCTCCATAGGCAAGGAGACTGGATGAACAGTGGGTGAAATGGACTTTGTGATGAAAAGTCAGTGGTGAGCTGCACCCGACTCTGTCATGGTTAATTGTTCTCTTTCTGCCTGAAATTGTACTCACTCGTAACATAGGGGAAAAGTTATAGGAATCAAGAGGAATACTGAAAGAAACAAGTGTAACAATGATCTATAAATCTACAAATAAAGTCCAGGTAGTTATTTTTATAAACTTTTTTTTTTTAAAGATAGGGTCTCACTATGTAGTCCAGGCTGGCCTTGAACTCACAGCAATCCTGCCTCAGCTCCCCAAGTGCTAGGGTTACAGGCCTACACAATCACACCCAGCTCTCAAACTTTTCTTTTAAATCATAGTTTCAGCATCCAGATGAAGACTTCTCTAGATACATGTGATTTTGGTTTCACAAAGCACTTCTTTAATTCCTTCAGTTTATCCCACCGACAAAACTGTCATTAGTGAAAAAGAAAAAATAAGTAAATAAAAGAACCTCATACTCCTATAAAGAAGGCTGGCTGAAGGTCTCTGTTGAGGAAATTACTCCCCCAGCAGCCATCTCGAGTGCACGTGTTTACTCTAACCACTTCTGGAACGGAGAGAAGGACCCCTGTCCTCACTGTGCCTCGAAGCTTCTTCCAGACCTCTCTCCCCCAAGGCTATTAGCACGCTGGCCCTGCTGAGGTCTGTACGACTCTGGTCAGCCCTTGGGCCAGGCACTTCCTGCTTCATCCAGGGCCGCTGCTGCTGGCTCCTCTGCATCTCCTGTCCTGCCTCCACCCTGGGGGACCTCAATGTTGGTAACTTTTAAGTTCCTCAACCTCTCAGATTTTCTAACTTACTCATCTCTAATGAATTTCTTCATCACTCCTCCTCTGCGTCCGCACCAGGGACAGGTCCTTGACCCAGTTATTATATGTACCGCTTTTCTTCCAAAACAATCCAATGTCCCATTTTCCGACCACCCCCTCCTGCTCTTCCAGCATTTACATCCTCAACCATCCGCAACCACTCTCTGATGCTCCTGGGTTGCCTGGCACAGCTCCTTTCTCCTAGTTTATCAGCTCACTCTCCTCCCACTGAGATTCTGCAGCTATTACGTCAGTTAAACTCTTAGAATCATGTTTTGCTTTTGCCTTTTTTGTCATTCTCAACTACCCAACCTCCAACCCAAACTAATTCAAATATTTGCTTGCTTCTTTACAATCCTGAGTTGCTAACTATTGTTGATGTGTCTGATCAACTTCAAAAGTACCTTTCCAACTCTTAACTTCTCCCAGGTTAATTCACTTTCCCATTCTCTACAATAACTATTTCGAATTGTTTCCACACAATTCTCAAACCTCTGACCCTTTCATTCTCAAAATATGGTACTCCTATTTGACAAAGAAAACAGACCCATGAGATGGGAACTTCCTCCTATCAAACATAAACACCTATGTCCATTAGGACTACACTTCTGCCCTTCTCTATACATGCGCCCATTTCCTTATCAAAGGCCAACATCATCCACTGACCTTTGTGTCTCACCCCCTTCACCTACTCAGGAACCTGACATCATCATCTCTTCTCACCTTTAAAAGCACTGGGATTCTTTCACTCAGCAGTTAAATATCCAAGTCTTAGGGAAAAAACCCAAACTAAAAAAAAAAACAAAAAACCCATCTCCTATACCTCTCCTCTTGACACGTGTGAATTTTTTTTTTTTTTTTTTGCAGCACCGGGGATTGAACTTACGACCTTGCGCTTGCCAGGCAGGCGCTCAGGCTGCTGAGCTAGATCCCCAGCTCTGTTTTTGAGACAGGGTCTCACTATGCCATTCAGACTGGTCTCGAACTCACATCGATCCTCCTGTCTCAGCCTCCCGAGTGCTGGGATTACCGGTTTTGTTTTGTTTTTGTTTTTTTTTTTGAGACAGAATCCTCACTACGTGGTATAGGCTGGTCTTGAACTCACAGTGATCCTCCTGCCTCAGCCTCCTGAGAGATGGGATTACAGGCATGGGCCATCACATCCAGCACTTGTAATCCTTTCATATCTCACTTTTTTTCACACCCAAACTTCCTGAAAGAACAACAGACATTTGCTATCTCCAGTTCCTTAGCTTCCATTTACACTTCAACCTACTCTGAATACTTCTATTCTCAAACACAGAGCTCATCAAGGTTATCAAAAACCTTCTAGTTCCTCAATCCAGTAGATTTTTGTTTCAGTTTGTATTGTGCTTTGGATGCTGCTGAATGTTACCTTCATTTGGAAACCCTCTTTCCCTTGGTTCCAACAGTTCTTTACTTTTCTGGTGTTTCTACTGAACACCTTGCTGGTTATTTCCTTCTTAGTCTCTGCAGGCTCATTCTCTTTCTAGCCAGCTGCTACAAGGTAGGCTTCAACAGGGTCAACAGGGTCCAACAACCTTTTTCTTTCCATTCCACATTCTTGCCCAAGACAACTGCTTTGAATACTGCCTGTTCTCAAATGACACAACTTTTGTTTTTGGAGACACGGTCTTACAATGCAGTTTATGTTCGTCTTGAACTCAGTATGTAGCCCAAGATGGCCTTGAACTTGAACTGCCTAACCCTTCTGAGTGCTAGGATTACAGGCGTGCACCACTAGAGACCTACAGAATCCAGCTAAGAGCCTGGATCCCACAGCAATGTCGTGCACAAGTCCAGCTGAAGACCTAGAGTCCATGACAATGACCTCCATGAGTCTAGCTGGAGGCCTAGAGCACATGACAATGTCTCACGCAAGTCTGTATCAAGGATCTGCACTGCGAAGGACCAGAGGTCAGTAGTGGGAACTAGACAGTCTGCACCAGCAGGATGAAGGATCTATGCCAGCAGGCTGAGGGATCTGTACTGGAGCCTCAAAGTGACGCTCAAGGTAAGGAAGGACCAGAGCTCCCCAAAAAAGAACTGCAGCCATCCTCAGTGACAGCCAGGATCTGAGCTCCTTTGATGATGACAACAGCAGAGTTCATATCAAGACAACTAGTGTGACAAGCTTCTCCAGGAGAATCAACAGCGTATTATCTTCCTCTTCAGTTCTCCTTTTATGCTGTTGGCAACAATCCTCAGGTGGGCCTTCCACACCCAGAACCATGCTGAAGGGTATTACAAGTTAACGATTACTTAATCCACACTCATCTCTTCCCTATTTCAAAAGCACTTCATACCAAATATATTCAAATGTGAACACAGGAGCTATCCTTGCATATTAACATTTGATCATCTTCTACTGTCTCCTGTTGGAATGGGGAGCATTTATGCAGTTAGAAGCTAGAAACTCAACAGTTATGTTTGAAACATTTCTTTCTTTATCCACCTGTATCTAACCCACTAGTAATAACTCAAATTTCCCTCCTAAATTTCTTGGGAATGCAGTCACTTCTCTACATCTCCATTGCCATCTCACAGCAAGCTTTACTGCAGTAACACACACACAAACCAATTTATCTGCAAATTTATACTTTCTAAAACACAAATCTGATATTTGACCTTTTCTCCTTTCTCCTATTAAAATGTTGAAAGGACATATTAATTTGAGGACAATCTTAACAAGGCCTGCAAGGTCCTGCTACATGATCTAACCCTCAATTACCCGCCAATTTCATCATTTAACACTCTCCTTACTCCCTATATGCTAACCAAAATGCGATTCTTCAGTTTCTGCCATGTTTTTCTTGCAACAGAGACTTTGTAATATGCCTTTCTCCTAGCCTGGGCCTCACTTCTCTACCATTTCTATTTAACTCATCTTCATTTCTTTACAGCATAGCTTTATTGGCTTTCCTTAAACAAGACTTCGAGGCTCTCAGACCAAGATTTACTCCCTTGAGAAAACCTAAATTCTAAATTCATCCAACTACCTGCTTTCCTGATATTTCACCTGAGATGTCACCTGTCACTGGAAAAAGTCACCAATGTGTTCTGCATCCTCAAACATACTCTTCAAAAAACTTCTGCCATCCTTCTAGAAACAGCCATAGCACTATGTGCCTTCTACTTCACAGTTCTGATTACATTTCTAAAAACACTGTGTGACAGCTGCCTGGTGCCGGCCTCCGCCACTTTATACTGTAAAGTTCCATGAAGACTGCTTTCTCCTCACCAATGGTTCCCTACTGCTCACCCCCATTCTTGCATGGGGTGGACTCACAAAGTATGTCTCAAATGGAATCTAAAAATTATTTATAATGTCTTACCTTGTAAATCTTCCATCAGTTCAAACATTCCAGGATAGTTAACTTGAATTTCATCAGTGTCCTATTTGAAAAGAAAAAAGAATATTCAACTTGACATTCATAAAAAAAAAAAATCCAGATCTGAGAAGGGACTATAGAGATTTCCCAGACCAATCTCTAATTGTAAGCAAGAAACTTGTTATATTCTTCACAGATATACTTGGTTTATGCTTGATTTAAGAAGATCTCAAACTGCTGAATACTCTCCATTGTGAGAGAATCTTCCTAACTTCATCAACTGGTTCTAGTTCTGTCCTTGGGAGTACCAAAGCATCAATCTATTCTTACAAACCATTTCCTAAGTCTTTGAAAATTCTTCCAAGTCATTATAATTTTGTTTTGATTTTTGGGGGGGGGTGGAGTTTGAGGAGAGAAGCTAGTCTTACAGACAAAATTTATAGATCCTTACATGTTCTAAGTACATTTACCTGGCTACAGTCAACATCAATTATTCTTAAAATGTGGCACCAAATCAAGTCAAAGGCAATCATGTTCCAGATACTTCCACTTAGAGGTCCACAGCTTAAGAAACAGACATGCTACTGATACACAGAGCTTATTTCTCTAATGAACTATTTATTACACAATGCCTTGACCCTCTTTCTGCAGATTGATGTTGGAATTTACTATTGGTAACAGTGGCAGAAACCACTGATGCTTCCAGGTGCTCCTCAAAAATGTCACTAATAAAAGATGAATGAAATAAAGAATATCTATCCAATGAAAAACCATAGCTGTTTAAAAAAAAAAAAGAACGAGG
>RJWT010021898.1:0-17399 GCA_004365215.1 Cuniculus paca
TTAGGGGATTCCTGAGTGGAGAGGCTAAAGGATCCTCAGTGCTCAGGGAGCCACAGGACTTTTAGAACTCAAAGACTCCTACTAGAGGGCACAATGCCCAAAATAAGATGAAAAACAAAGTGAGACGTGAGATACCTAGACAGAAATAAAACCCTCACAAGATTTCATTTCAGCTTCGACTGCGGAAACAATTAACAGAATGACCAGGAAAGTAAAATAGATTTTTGAAATATATACGTAATTTCAAGTCATAGTTTGTTCAAAGCTGGATGTAATTAAGACAGTACTTTGCGTATCCACAAGCCACCTTCCTGGGGTGTCTTCTGATTCTCTTGGAATAGTTTTGAATTTTACACAAGCAAGGAAGGCTGTGCTTTAGAGCAGGGATTTGGAATCCAAGGGCAGGAGACGTACTCCGGTGGTACATTTTAGAGAAGAAATTCCTGTGCCGACTGGCAGATCACAAGGAGTCCTCTGTTTGGAGGTTCCCGATCTGTTCCATCTGACAGAGTGTATGTTGTCCAGCCCTTGCAATTAAAGTGACTCTGGAAGTCCAACTGCTATGTCTCTCCTGAGAATGTCTTTTCATTTTCCTGTTGTACAAACATTTACAGTATTCCTACTTTGTGGTGTGTGAACTAGGTCCTGAGGCACCCAGATGGGTCTGGCACAGCCTCTGGCATGGAAGGGACAGAGGGGAGACATTCAAGCGTTCTGGCTGAACTGGGAAATGACTCTGACAACCAACAGCCTCTCCTGCTGTCCTTTGAACAGGGAACAGATGGACCCCGAGTAATTAAAATCTCCACCCTTCCCCGGTTTTACTTTCTTGCTAAGTATGGAAGCGCAGGGCATATTACATCACTACATTCACATGCACTTTCACTTAACACATATTTGATCCAATTTGAACATTTTCAGGAGCAAAAAAGATCTCCATCTTTTCCCAGTCTCTTTTCTAAAATAGAAAGGCTATACCTGAGACGTGCTCGGGCAACTTTTCTGCCCAACTCTCTCCTTCTCGGTTTCTTCCTGAAAGACATCACATTGCAGTGACACATGCACACCATGCCACACGGCTCCTAACAGCTACATCTTAGAAATGGCCTACGTGTATCCACAGAGGATGGGGAAAGAAAATGCGGTGTTCACACACAATGGAGTATTACAAAAATGATTAATATGAGTAATTTATAGGAAAATAGAGAAAATAATGTGAAGTGAAATAAATCCGATACACAAACTTAAATATCACAAGGTTTTTCTTATATGAGAAACTCAAAGTATAAATAGAGAGCAAAAATAAAGGGTGGACAATAGAAAAGAGAGAGATAGTATTTTGCAAATGGAAAGGGGACCACGGATGGAGGAAGGGAGAGGAGAGAAGAAGAAGGGAGGGGAAGAGGACATAAAAAGGATGAAGATGTGTTGTGTGCATGCACCAACTCCCCTTGGTGAATATAATCATTATGTACTGCACACATGGACTAAAAAATTTTTCTAAAATTTTAAAAGGAGCCTTCCCTGGGTTCACCCTTGTGGAGCTGGAGAGCCAGGCATGGTCACAGCCAGTGAACGAGTGCACAGTGTGTTAGCCTTTCTGCTAGGGGGGCAAACTACCCAAAAAATGGAAGTAGCTATCAAAGAAAATATAAATGACCAAGAAAACAAAAACACAAACTATGACAAGTGTAAATTAAATTTTCCTTAAATGGAAATCGGACAGTTTAGGAGAATGAAAGGTACAGAAAAAAACTTTGAGCTCAGTATGTACATGTAGAAATAAGAATTGAAAATTATCAATCAATTATACTTCATTTAGTATTAAATATAAACAAATATTGTTTAGTTCACTTAAATACTTTATGCAAAACTTTCTTATAATAATACTATTATAATATTTTATACGTATGATTACATGCAGATCTCAGTAGATTGGCTGAAAGCTACTGCAATGGACAGCCTGCAGTTAGCGTGTGTGTCTTCTCATAGGAACAGCTCACAGATGAACATAGCCGTGACATTCCCACCTCCACCGTGCAAGAAGGAAGTTAGAAAGGTGTTGAGTGAGGCCACTTAGAACATCTGCCACAGCCTAAAGCGAGTGGACTCTCCCCACGTCACATATGGAATGAAGAATCCCGTCTTTGGGACAAGACCCTGAGTGCCTAGATCCAGGATGCTCCAGGCAGGAGTGGGAGGGGCGTGTCAGAGGAGATGGTGGGGCAGGAAAGAAGTGGGTGCACCTGAGGGCTTCTAGGCAAGTCACAGTAGGAGCCACTGGGACACCCTTGAGGACTGCAGTAGAGTCACTAATAGCACAGACTCTGAGTTTGAATCTGAATTCCCCCCTTACTAGCTATGTGATTTGGGGCTACATACATGAATGCATGTGATGCACTTTATAATTTACCATATACCAAATAGACTGTTGTAGTCAGGGGTTGCAAGGGAAACAAGTACATACAGGACACATAATTTCTAGTATTGTTTTATGATGGTCACCCAAAGAGTGTGCAGGAGATCTGTTCACACAGTAAAGCCCTAGAGAATCCAGCTGAGGGCATGGATCCCATGGCAATAACCTGCATGAGTCCAGCTGAAGACCTAGAGCCCATGACAATGCCCCCCATGAATCCAGCTGGAGGCCTAGCGCCCACAACAAGGGCTCATGCAAGTCTGTTTTATAGATCTGTGCTGGGAAGGCCCAAAGGTCAGCAGTGGAAGCTAGAAAGTCTATGCCAGTGGGATGAAGGATCTGTACCAGCAGACTGAGGAATCTGTACCAGAGCCAGGAAACAACGCTCAAAATAAGGACCAGGGCTCCCCTGAAAAGTACCACAGCCATCCTCAGAGACAGCGAGGTCCCGAGCTCCTCCGACGATGAGAACAGCTGAGTTGATATCAGGAAGCCAGCATGACAAGCTTCTCCTAGAGACTGAACAGCACACCATCTTTCCCTCTGGAGCCAGGAAGTGATGCTCAAAGTATGGACCAGAGCTCCCCCAGAGCAAACCACTGCTATCCTCAGTGACAAGGTCCCGAGCTCCTCCAATGATAACAGCTGAGTTCATATCAGGGAAGTCAATATGACAAGCTCCTCCAAGAGAACCAATAGCTCCAAACAACAACAACACTTAGGAGAACCCACAATGTTACTCTTTTTCTCCAGGTCTCCTTTTGATACTGGCAACAGTGCTCAGGTGGGTCATCCACACTCAGCGCCACACTGATTCAGTTCAGCTGGTGTTTAACTTGACCATCAGTTTTCAATCCACAACACTGTCATATTAACATTATATATTGTGTAATTGTTACTTATATAACATATATATATATATATATATATATATATATATATATATATATTAAACAGTTGCTTCCTAACTTATGATGAGATTATATACTGTTAAAAACCCATGTGTCGTAGTTATTTTTCTCTCATTGCTGAGACCAAGTACCCAACATCCAAAGTTAGTGAAGGAAAGGTTTATTTAACTCACAGTTTGTAGAGGTTTCAGTCCATAATTGGCTAGCTCCAAGGCAGGGTGGCACATGGCAGAGAGGCAACAGTTCATCACAGTGGAAGACAGCAAAAACCACAAGAGAGTTTGAGACAAGCCTCTTTCTGTCCTTTATATTGTATCCAGTCTAATAGGATTAGGATGAAACCAAACCAGTCAATGGACTGATCCAGCAATCATCCACTCTTAATTCCAGCATTGCACTACAAATCAATCACACATTCTAGATTCAGCCACCTCAGGGGAAGAAAACAAAAAAACCCTATGACCACATGAGGCTTTGTGGGGACATCTAGACATAAACTATAACATTTTGCCCCTGGCCCCCCAAAGACTCATACACATCTTTTTATGCAAAAAGCATTTAGTTCATCTCCAAGAGTTACCAAAGTCCTAACAATTTTAGCATTGTTAAAAAATCCAAGTCCCAAATCTCCTCTGAGATTTAAGGCAAACTCTTAGTTGTGAGCCCCCGTATAAACGAAAAGAAAGTTAAACATTTCCAACATTCAGTGGCACAAGACAAACATTACCATTCCAAAAGGTACAAGTGGAGATACAAAGAAATGGGGCCAAAGCCAGGCCAAAATCCAGCAGGGCAGATATTAAGTCCTGTAGTTCATGTGTACTGTCTTGGTTACTTTTCTCTCATTGTTGAGACAAAACACCCAACACCCAAAATTAGGAAAGGGAAGGTTTATTTCTTACAGTTCTTGGAGATTTTAGTCCATACTTAGCTGGTTCCAAGGCAGGGTGGTGTGGCTGAAGGGCAGCCATTCTTGGGGACTCCAAGTGGCAAGATCAAATAGGGCAAAAAAGAGGAAAAGCACATCTCCTTCTCGACCTTACATTGTATACTGGCTCCATCCTTGGGCAGGTGCAGTGCTCACACCACCAATCCCAGCACTAGACAACAAACCAATCAAAAATGCTAGATTCAGCCACTTCCATGACTACATGAGACTTGGGAGGCCACCTAGACATGAACCATAACACACCTAAAACCAGCACCACGTGGATGGTGCCAAGGTCTGCTGCCAGCTGGATCAGTAGTGAAGATTCCTTCTCTTTTGTCTGTAGGGGTTGAGTGTCCGGATCACTGAGCACTCTGAATCCAATTCTGAGAAACAAATTCACTAGGCTGCTGCCATTCTGGAATATGGTGCAGCCACCACCATTCTAGAACATGGTGCTCTGGAGCTTTCTTCTTAAAGCAAAGTTTTTCACTTTTGCAATTTTGAGTCTGGCAAGGATGGAGTCCTGCTGCTTCTCATGACACTCTCAGGACATCTTTTCTATTCTCCCATTCCTTCTCAACAACTGCAATCTCCTCAGCTCTATCTTTGTAGTTCACAGCTTTGCTGGAGCTTCTTTTCTGGGCAAACTAAAAAAAATTTTAAATAATTATGCTGGGCTCTTTGCTTTTGATTCTCAACATAAATCCAGCTAAAAGCCCCCAACAGTATCCATGCCACAACCTCAACATTTGATTGCTTTGAAATTTCTCCTACAAGATTAGTTAGTCCAGTACCCTTAATCTCAGTTTCAGCTAAAGTGTCTGGACACAAACAAAATGCAAACAAATTTTCTGTCAAGCCATGATGCACATCATCTGGCATCCAAGAACTGAGGCAGTCCTTCCCAGCAGAAACCTCCTGAACCTGACATTTACCAGCAATATTTCTGTCAGCATTCTGGTCTTCTGAGCTCTGACTAGAATCTCCCATATAGTACAGCCCACAGTGTTGCAGTTCTACTTTTTCAGCTGGTATCTCCAAATCTTTCCAAACTCTTCCCACAAGCCATTCCTAAAAGCTCCTGAACCACATGGCTAGATATAGTCACAGCAGTAACCTCACTTCTGGTACCAAATTCTGTCTTAGTTTCCTCTCATTGCTGAGACAAAATGCTCCACCCAAAGTTTAGGGAGAAAAGGTTTATTTAGCTCACAGTTTGTAGCATTTTCAGTCCATAATCATCTGGCTCCAAGGCAGGATGGCATGTGGCAGAGGGGCAACAGTTCATAGTGGCAAATGACAGCAAAATCAACAACCAAGTCTTAACAGTGTGTTTCTGCCCCTTTTATACTCTATCCAGGCTGCTGGAATTAGGGTGATGCCAACCTAATCAGTCAACTGATCCAGCATCACTCACCCTTAATCCTAGCGCCCTTAATCCCAGCATTGTACTATGAATCAATCACACACTCTAGATTCAGCCACCTCTGAAAAAAACTCTATGACCACATGAGGCTCTGGGGGGACATCTAGACACAAACCGTAACACCATACAACTTGAAAATATCATTAGCTTAAAGTACATTTAATACAAATAATGTACCAAATACTATAGCACAGCAACAGAGTCAACACTAGAGTGCTGGTGTCTACTCTTGTGGTCCTGGAGCTGACTGGGCTGGGCTTTCTGCTCTATATGCATATTTTCATACTATCATAAAGTCCAAAAACTGTACATTAAAATGTTACAGGTCAGAAGCCATATACAATGATTCATTTTATGTCAGTTTAAGTGGACTTTTTCTGGGTAGGCCTGGGGGGTTCTGGATGACAGCAGTATTTGAATCAGTGGACTCAGTAAAGAAGATGGCCCTCCCCAGGGTGGGTGGGTATTATCCAACTTGCAGAGGGCCTCGGTAGAACAAAAAGGGGAGGAAAACTTTGCCCGTTTCCTGCCTCACTGGTGCAGCTGGACATCTCATTTTCTCCTGACCCTTGGACTGGGGTTTACATCATTATCTTGCCTGTCTTAAAGTCTCTGGACTCCTTGAGCACAGACTGGATTATACCATCAGCTACCCTGGGTCTCCAGCTGGCAGAGAGTAGACCATACTCTCCATAATCACATGAGCAGATTCCGTATCTCTCTCTCCCCCTTTCTGTCTCTGTATCACTCTCTTCCTCTCCCCTTACCTTGTCTCTCTCTCTCTCTCTCTCTCCCTCTCTCTCTCTCACACACACACACACACACACACACACACACACACACAGTTGTTACATCAAAACTCTAGAGATCAAGGAATCTCTGAAATAAAACTTTTTTTTTTGGCATCATTATAGATGTTAGCCATGAAAGGACCATGCCACATTCTGGGACAAATTCTCACAACTGCCAGCAACAGAGCTAGGTAGCACTTAGAAATATTTCTCCTGGATCACAGCTAAGAGCATTTTTTTAATAATTAAAATTGAAGAAAAAAGGTGCAAGGTGTTAACCTGGAACCCACATAAGCTGTACCTAATAGCAGAGGGACCCGGCAAAGCAGGACACTTTGGGCTAGGTGAGCAGTCCACAAAGAGAAGTACTTGCTGATTCTGGACCAGTTGGTGGTGTCCGTAGGATGCAGTGGTCATATGGGATTTGAGTAAGGTTTTAACATACATTTGAGAATGTGACTGGGTCTTTGGTTCTTGGCCTGTAATGGAACTGATTAGCGTACTTCAACTCTCCTCTCTTCATTCTTCAACCTTTGTAATTAAATTTAGGACATCTCAGAATTTTCGTCTTACCACAGTCACATGCCCCATAATGACCTTTCAGGAAACCATAGACCGCATGAACGGCAGTGGTCCCATTGGCCGTGTCTCCTAGTGATGCCAAACCCATCTTAGTGCGTATAATACACCGTACAAAGTTCCTACAGTGAGGAAATCGCCTAGTGATTAATTTCTCAGAACTTACACTCATCTTTAAGTGACATAATCACAGGAGGAGAGAGAGAGCGAGTGAGAACAAGAGTCAGAGTGGGAGAGAGTTTGACAGCCAGTTGTAGACAGCCCTGATTAGCTCTGCTTCTGTAGAGGACCCTGAGTCCCATCTCCCTCTCCCCCATGGATGAGTCTGTCTCTGGCAGGGGTGGCGATGCTATGAGAACAAAATCAGGAGCAGCCCTTCCCATCTGAGATGCTCGGAACGTCTTGGTGACCTGTAAGAAAGAGAGCAGCTTTCCTTACAGGGTCTTCCCATAGGAGGAACAGTGCAGAGGAATCATAAAGAGTTGGCTTCAGCAAATAAGGTCCTGCAACGCAGTTACCGAGTGAAAGACTATGGGAGGCTCTCTCAGTTGTCTAGTACTTTGTAACAACTCACTTCCAAACTTAGTGTCTAAGAACAACTGTGTATTATTTCTCTCTTCCACAACAGTACCAAGTGGTGTCTTTGCTGGTTTTGTCTGCTTATTTCCAGCCAGCTGGAGAGCTCTCTAGTCTGGACTTCTAAGGTGGCCTCACTCACGCATCCTGGGTGCTGGCATCTCCATTCTCCCTGTGGGACAGGCCAGCTTCCTGCAGTCTTGGAGCAGAGCTCCCGGGGTGAAGGAGATGCTTCAAGGCTACGTGAGGCCTCTGCTCAGGAGCAAAAACCTCATATCTTCTGCATTTGTTAAAGCCAGAGAAGCCGCCACGACTTGAGGTGGAGAAACGGGCAGTAGTGTTGGGCAAGACGAGAGGTAAAGGAAGTGTGTACTGGTAATAGGGGGTGAAGGTGGACACTGGGAGTCATCAAACAGTGTGCGACTGGGCACATTAAATGCTGGTGCAACTGAGCGCTAGTTGCTGAGGTCTGACTGTGCCACCTCCCCAAATTCATGAGTTGAATCCTTGTTGGCAATGCAACAGTGTGAAGAGGTCAATGGAGCCTTTGCGGGTGCAGAAGGCATGAAAGCAAAGGTCGCAAAAGGAATGAATGGTCTCACAAGAGGTGAAAGGGAGTTGCTGCCGTTTTTACCCTTCCCGCCTCACGGGGTACAGTGAGAGGGCGCAGGCCTGTGGGCGAGGGACCCACGCCTATGCTCCCAGCACCAAGGGGCTGCAGCAGGGGGGCTGTGTGTTCCAGACCAACCTGGGCAACTCAGCGACCCAGCAACCTAGTGAGATCCTGTCCCACAGTGGTGAGATTCTGATGGTTCGCTCTGCTGCCCTTTCAATTTTTATTTCCCACATTTGAAAAACACCTGTGTTTATGAGATTTGAAAGTCTTCTGAGCAACTTTATTCTTGAGGGAGCATGATACTTTAAAATTTTTCATTTCTACAGATCATCTTATATCTTCCAAAAACATGGTTTTTTTTTTTTCTCCTGGCACTGGGGATTGAACTCACGACCTTGCGCTTGCCAAGCAGGTGCTTAGGCCGCTGAGCTAGATCCCCGGCCCTGATGTTTTTGGGACAGGGTCTCACTATGCTGTTCAGGCTGGCCTTGAGCTCACTTTGTAGCCCAGGCTGGTCTTGAACTCACGACGATCCGCCTGTCTCAGCCTCCCAAGTGCTGGGATTACAGGCGTGAGCCACCACGCCCGGCTTTGCTTTGTTTTTGAGGTAAGGTCTCACTCTGTAGTGCTGGCTGGCCTTGAACTCGCTTATGTAACCCTGGTTGGCTGCCAACTCATGGAGATCTTTCTGGCTCAGCCTCCAGAGTGCTGAGGTCACCACACCCGGATCAAAAATGTGTTTTAAACTCCTAATTAACACATCATGAAAGAAATCTCAGAACATTATATTAACTGAATTCAGTGGAAAAACAAAATACAAAGTTGCATGAACACAATAACTACAACACTGGAAGGGAAAACGCGAAACGCTAACAGCATTTACCTCAGGATATGGGGACATAGCATTTTTTCTTTTGCTTTCCTGTAATTTTTAATTTTAAAAAAATATAGGAAAAATTAATTCACTCAAAAATATAATAGTTCCATACCTAGAGTGACACGCTTTTGAAACAATTAAGAATTTCATTTTCACTCATAAAATACTATCTAGTTTATAAGGATCGATGTGAAAATGGTGGCTTGCCGTGTACATTATATTTGATTTTAGTTTTATTGCCACAGCTTAGCCCTGTGACAGTGAATATCCCAATGTCTTTTCTCTCTGAAGAAATCATGCTAAATCACCACTCTAATGCCTGGGCTATCTCAACAGGAAGCTCCTGAGCCTTTACACCAATCTTCAAACAGAAAAACAAAACAAAGCAAGCAAACAACAACAATAAATAAAAAGAAAAATTAAGAAAAGAAGGAACATCTTCTGTGATGATTTCAAATGTGTACTATCAGCTTCCACTCTACAGCAGAACCCTCCACCAGATTCCAGCAGGGACCTGCTTATCAGCTGATGGCGCAAAAATATTTGAAGAGAAATCCACCCCGACCCTGTCAGCCAGTGGCCAGCGCCAAGCACACAAAATGATAAGAATGTCAATGTTTAAAAGAGCTGGAACTTTTTGAAACACAGGAGCACATGGACTGTATCAATCTGATGTTTTAACGAGGAGATAGATGCCACCGTTTTTGCTTCGCCAACTTTTTCCCTTGGGGAGGGTAGGGGGTGTTTGTTCCTGAGAGTACTAATTATATCTGAAGATGCAGTCCAGAAAACTTTGCCCTCTAGACCACTGTTGCTGCCAGTAACTGGGCTCAGAATTGGGTGTTTTTGTAAAATAAAAGTGCTAGAAGTATTTTCATGTCACAGAAAAATACTGGTAATTTGAGCTTTCCTAAATTTCCAACTTTAAAAAAAAAAGCATTCAGGCAATTTCTTTTCACAAGCCTGAGAATGGCATAGAAATGTTTAAGATAGAATTTTTCTCTTCTTCTACAATAGTAGGGTTTTCTCTAACACAATGAGAAGTCATTACCAATAAGAGTCAATTTGTATTTTATCTTTTAAATGTAATAAATAGTAGGAGTCAGCCCCACAAGATAGGTTTTGAGGCAGATAAATCTGCTCATAGTAACTTTGCAATTGTTCCTTTGACTTTGGATTTAGTATTTCAACTGTCTCTGGTGAGGGCATTTCATACGCTTATAAATCTCTTCAGTTTCTTTTTGTGTTTTAGAGCTTCGTGTTAATGGACTCTATAACTGTTACATAAAACACATCTATCAGCAAAGGTTTAGGAACAAACATTTATACCAAGACTGTTTAAAAGTTGGCAGCCTTGGTGAATAGTAAATAACACCGAATAGGACAGAACATAAATACACAGATCAATTTAATAACAGATTGTCTCCAAAAGAATTAAAAACATGGTTGCCTGGACTGTCAAGAAAGATACATCCAGCACTCAGATCAATGCGGCATGGAATGGGGACCAGCAGGGCTTCCTAGCGTGGATTTTAGCTCCCTTGCATAAATAAATTTCCCTTAGTTTTTGGAATGAAATCAATGTTTAATCAACTTCTTATTTCATTTTAAGTTGGGGGCCCGTATTTACCTATTCTCCAGTTCTTGTCACCTCCCAATTATCACATTCGAATCGGGCTGTACTTCCGTGCTCCCTAAATTAACCATTTTGATCACTTTGAAAGCTGGATATTTGTGAATTTGTGAAATCTCCAACGCATATGAACTTTGCAGAAGCAGGCGTATGAAAGTTTCTGACAAGCACCCCTTCCTCATTTGCAGGGCTCATGGAGTTACAGGGGTCACCGGGTGTGAGGCACCTGCGATGTAGTAGGTGCTCCTGCAGGTTAGAGTCCTCTGTGCATGAAGTCTCCCATCTTACACTCTTTGGGTCATTCCTGTGGTGTGTGACAGTGTTCCTCCACCTGGCTTGGAAACCCTTCCCCACACACAGCCTGCCTTTGACGCTTCCTGTGGGCATCTTTGTTCTCAGTGTCGAGGTCAGCAGCTGGGTGCTGCAGCTCAGGAGGACAAGCACCCCTTGGGTATCACTGTCACAGAGAGTGGTGGTCAGCTTTGTCCAGGCTGGCACATAAAAGCAAGATTCACTTTTAATCTCTTGAAGATCTTGCTACTGAAAGATTGATAGGGCACCTCATAAAGGGAAGAACGTTTAGATAAATAACAAGCTCCAGAAAAAGATGTGCTACGATAAAGCACAAGGTAAAGAAAAGGGCAATATGGGAGCCCTCAAAATATCACACAGGTCCTGACCAGCAGACCTGACTTCCTCTGGATGACCTCAGGTGACCACATGCTTCTCTCATCTCAAAACCTAAAAGAAATTTCCCAGGCAAAAATTCATCACATAGCTAGTAATTTTTTAAAAGGCCTTAGGCATTTATATGCTAAAAGTAAATTTAACTTAACAAATATATTTGTGCCTGTTTAATATCTGAAGTAAGGTAATATTTGAGTTAACTAAGATGTTTACTTAAATGTGAGGAAAAAAAATGCAGTGGACAAAAAAAAGATTTTAAAAGATGTTGAAATGAGAGCTCCATTTATTTTATAAGTAGCAGAAATCTAAAACATGCTTCTGATTGCTAGGAGAAAAAAACACTAATGGAACTGTACATTTTGGTACTCAAAAATGATGAATAAATGAAATACCAGCAGTCTTTTTTGTGATAAAACTATAAGAAGAACGCTATGAAAATACACTGTCATTGTTTGATATCATGAAAGATAACTAGCAACAGATTAGCTAACCTTTTTATAATTTATAAATATACTACTTGGGTCTTATTTCATATTTTTATATTTTATCCATTGTCTCAGTTACCTTTCTGTCATTGCTGGGACAAAATATCTGACACCCAAAGTTAAAGAGGGAAAGATTTGATGATTTTATTTTATTTATTTATTTTTTATTTGGTACTGGAGATCAAACTCATGACCTCACGCTTACCAGGCAAGCGCTTGAGCCGCTGAACTAAATCCCTGGCCCAGGTAAGGTTTTATTTAGTTCACAATTTGTGGAGGTTTCAGTCCATGATTAGCTGGTTCCAAGGCAGGGTGGCATAGTGAGGGGCAACACTTCAGGTGGCAGAAGACAGCTAAGGCAACAAGAGCAAAAACTCGTTGTGGGTGTGGTGTGTGGCTCTTTTTCCTCCCCTATATTGTAAGCAGGCTATCGCCCTCTAGGCCCGGAGTAGCACTCACACCATGCAGGTGCCCTCCTGGTGCACAGGATGAGGATGTTACAAAGTAAGGAGCCTAGCTCTCAGCTGAATCAATTAAATTTCTGACCTTCTCAAATTGATACAATGAACAACATCCCAAAGCCCTAAAGGCTGGTCCTCTACACCCCTGGATATAGAGTTGCTGAGTTACTTAGTTAAGCTTCTAGACTTCTCAAGTTGACACAGTGTATCAACCATAACATCTATAATTTTAATTATATAATTTTATACTATATCACTTCAAATGCTTGTTGTATGTAAAAGAGATTATCCGGGAATGTACAAAAGTGAAGGAAATTGTATTAGGATAGTGAGACAGATTGATTACTACTGACTTAGGAAGAGTTAATGATGGAATTTTCCAAAATTGGCAAAAGATACTAAGTCATAGAATAAAGAAGCCTACAAATCCCAGGCAAATTCTAATTAAGCTGCTTTAAAAAACACAGCAGCAAAAATATTAAGAATTAGATCAACAAGATGGACTTGGAGGGGATGTGGCTGGGAGGTCGAGCACTAGCCTAGCAGTGCTTTCCCAGCTCCCTCAAAGCCCCAGCTTCAATCCCCAGCACCCTCCTCAAAGGAGCAACAATCAGACTAATAGCATCTTTCTTAACAAAAATCATGGAAGTCAGAAGTTGAAAGAAAATAGTTTTATAGTGGGAAAAGTATCCTACAGGAACAACAGTCAACTAATGGCATTTTTCTGACAAAAGGAATTTCTCACCAGATGCCTAGCAATGAAGGAAATACCAGAGGGAAGTTTTTAGGCAGATGGAAGATGATCACACATATAAAGTCAGAAATACAGGAAGTAATGAAAAGCAGTGGTAGTGTAAACATGTGGCTAAATCTAAGTATGCATGACTTTATGGGACAATAGTGGTTCTGTGTTATGGTGGCAAAATAAAATACATGACAATAATGGCATAAAATTTCAATAAGGGCAAATGGCAGTAAAATTCTCTCAGGTTCTTGCATTACCCAGAAAAAACTAAAAGCCACAGGAAAAATTAGGTTTTGAAGAATCAAGAATATAGGCTATAATCCCTAGAATAATTAATGAAAGAATAATAAAACAATGTATAACTATGAATCTGGTAGAAAAGCATAGAGTATCAAAAGCTGTTCCATGAAATCAGAATAAAGCAAGAAAAGATTGAAAGGGGACCATAAAACAGGGTGCAAATGGAAGAAAAATGTTTAAATGTTGTATGTAAATCCAAACATATCAGTGAATATGTTAAATATAGTCTATATGTTCTGTTTAAGATAAAGGTTATCAAGCTTTATTTAAAAATCAATTTATGGGCTGGGGTTGTGACTGAGTGGTGAAGTGCTTGGCTAGCAGGCGTGAAGCTCTGGATTTAATCTCTGGCACTGCAAAACAAAACAAAACAAAACAAAAGCAACATAACATAACACTCTTTAAGAAAAAGAGATTTTATATATTATATATATATATACATATATATATATATTTCCCCAAGACCCACAAAACAAAACCAATTTATACTCTTTACAAGAGATATATTAAAACAGAAAATTAAAGAGTAAAAGTGGAATTATAAAAAAGTTAAACCATCTATTTAGGAACCAAAAGAAAGACAGTGTGTTATATTAATATCAAACTTTAAAGTTAAAAAAAAAGGCATTACTAGAAGTAAAGAGTGACATCTCACAATGAAAATAATTAATTCCTTAAAAGATAATTCTAGATTTATCTGCACTCAAGTGGTCTCACAATATATAAAGAAAAATATATAGATCCACAAAGATAAGCACATGATCTACACTGATGATGAGAGATATTTAAATACCTATCTCTTAGTAACTGTTACAACAACTAGAGAAAAAAATTTAGTGGGGGTAGAGATATGAAAGCAGAGCTGATAACCCAGCTCTACTGGATGTGGACATAGAATACGGAACCAAACAAGGACAAAATAAAAAAGATCCTATGTAACAAAGCAAGAACAAAAGAATAAAAAATACAGAGTATGTTCTCTGGTCACAATATGATTAAACTAGAAATCATTATCAAAATGATTTTTAAGACATGTTTTATAAATAAGGTACCATATATTTATGTAGCACATGGGTCAAAACATGAAATTGGAAAATATTTTTAATTATAATAATGAAAATACCTGTAAGAAGCAGCTAGAGCTGTATTAAAGGAAACATATTCTAATTGCATATAGAAAACCTAAAACTAAATAGATGACTTTAGAGTCTACCTCAAGAACACAAAAACCCACTGGGCGTGGTGGCTCACGCCTGTAATCCCAGCACTCGGGAGGCTGAGACAGGAGGATCGTTGTGAGTCCGAGAACAGCCTGGGCTACAAAGTGAGCTCAAGGCCAGCCTGAACAGCATAGTGAGACCCTGTCTCAAAAAGACAAGGGCTGGGGATCTAGCTCAGTGGCCTAAGCACCTCCCTGGCAAGTGCGAGGTCAGGAGTTCAATCCCCCTTGCTGCAAAAAAAAAAAAAAAAAAAAAAAAAAAAAAAAAAAAAAAAAAAAAAAAAAAAAAAAAAAAAAAAGAACACAAAAACCCAACAGTAAACTCCAAGAAGGAAGGATGTAATATGCTAATATAAATGTTAAATATATTGTACTTATCAGCTTCCAGGGTGGAGCTGTTGAAGGAAAGCAAGACACAATTAGCCAATGTGAGGAATGAAAAAGGAGACAGTACTCTAGAAGTCCTGCTGACCTATAAATTCCTAAAAGATATTTCACACAATGTTGTACAAGGACATTTTAAAATGCAAATGAAACAGATATGTAAAAATTGGCAGAATACAAAACTTGAATATTTCTTCAACTAGATAAGAAAGTTAAATACATACTTTAGAACTTCATGATAAAGAAAACTGCAGGCTATGCGTCCTCTAAAGAACGCTCCAGTGAGAAATGATAATCTTACACAGACCCTTTCAAACCACAAGGACGAGGCCACCACTTGTCAGCTCGTGTATGGGGCCAGAATAAGTCTGATATGAAAACTGACAGAAAACTCCAAGAAAGGAAAATTTCAGTCTAGGCTCATTCATCAGTTCTGATGAAAACGTCCTAAAATAAAACCAGCAAACTTATTCACTAACATCAAAATGGAATGCGGAGGACTGGATTGGTCCAAACATCTTATGGTTGGTACATTGTGTCAACTTGAGCAGTTTAGAAGTTTAACTGAGAGACTCAGCAGGGAGCCAGGGTTCTTACTTTGTAAATATCCTCATCCTGTGTAAAGGAAGGCAAGGACATTTTGTGAGTGCTGCACCCACCCTGGGAAGGGGGGGTGGCCTGTGTACAATTTGAGGGTAGAGAAGAGGCTTGTTTTCCCCTTTTTGCTCTGGCTGCTGCCTTGAAGTGCTGTCCCTGTGCCGTGCCACCCTGCCTTGGAGCCACCTGATTATGGACTGAAATCTCCAGAAACTGTAAGCTAAGTAAACCTTTCCTTGCTTTACTTTGGTGTCAAGTGTTTTGGTCCAGCAACAAGAGAAAAGTGACCAAGACAGAATTTGGTACCAGTGGAGTAGGGTCGTTGCTGTAACTGTACCTGACCGTGTGGTTCAAGAGCCTTTGGAAATGCCTTATGGGAAGAGTTTGGAAAGGTTCAGAGCTGTCACCTGAAAGAATAGCCCTGGACCAGCTCAGGCTGTTCTGTAGGGGAGATTCTGGTCAGAGCTCAGGAGACCAAAAGGCTGATAGAAAGCCTGCCAGTAAGGACCAGGTTCAGGAGGTTTCTTCTGGGAAGAAGGACTGCATTGGGTCCACACCATGTGTGTTATGGCTTGGCAGAAAGTTTTTCTGCATTTTGCTCATGTCCAGAGACTTTGCCTGAGACTAAGGTTAAGGATGGTGGCCTAATTAATCTGGCAAAAGAAATTTCAAGGCAGTCGAATGTTGAGGCCATGGCATAGCTATTGTTGGGGGCTTTTAGCCAGATTTACATTGTGAACCAAGAGCAAAGAGGCCAGCAGGGTGATTTAAAAGGTTGTGAGTTTGGCCAAAAAGGAAGCTCTAGTAAAGCTGTGGACTGCAAAGATAGAGCTGAGACCTCGATTGCTGAGCAGGAACAGAGAAATGGAAAAGATGGCCTGAAGGCAGTGCAAAAAGCAGCAGGTCTTGAACCTTTGCAGCTTCCAAATTGCAAAGGTGAAAGACTTTGCTTTGAGGAGAAAGCCTCAGAGCACCATATTCCAGAATGATGGTAGAGACCCTAAGAGGTTCCAGAATGGCAGCAACATAGAGAATCTGTTCCTCACAGTCAGGTTCAGAGTGCCTAGCGATCCAGGCACTCGATCCCTACAGCCAAGAGAGGAAACCCTGGCTACTGCTCCAACTGGCAGCAGACCTCAGCGTCACCCACATGATGCTGGCTCTTATGGTTAATACATTATGTCAACTTGAGAAGTTTAGAAATTTAACTGAGAGACTCAGCAGGGAGCCAGGGTTCTTACTTTGTAAATATCCTCATCCTGTGCAAAGGAGGGCAGGGATGTTTTGTGAGTGCTACACCCACCCTGGGAAGGGGGGGTGGCCTGTGTACAATTTAAGGATAGAGAAGAGGCTGGTTTTTTTTTTTGTTCTGACTGCTGCCTTGAAGTACTGTCCCTGTGCCGTGCCACCTTGCCTTGGACACAGCTGATTATGGACTGAAATCTCCAGAAACTGTAAGCTAAATAAACCTTTCCTTGCTTCACTTTGGTGTCAGGTGTTTGTCTCAACAACGAAGGAAAAGTAACCAAAACAGAATTTTGGTACCAGGAGTGGGGTCGTTGCTGTGACTGTACCTGACCATGTGGTACAAAAGCCTTTGGAAATGGCTTGTGGGAAGAGTTTGGAAAGGTTCAGAGACATCATCTGAATGTATAGAGCTGGAACAGCTTAGGCTGTTCTGCATGGGAGATTCTGGTCAGAACTCAGGAGACCAGGAGGCTGATAGAGAGCCTGCCAGTAAAGACCAGGCTCAGGAGGTTTC
>RJWT010021899.1:0-17392 GCA_004365215.1 Cuniculus paca
ATTCCTGAAATTAGAGTCAGAAAGGGCCTCTTGTGTTCTAGTGGAGCTGGATTCTTGAGAATCCCTTATTAACACATGACGGTCTGCCTTGCCAGGATTCCTACTGGTCTGTATGTGTGAGGTTGCCTGAACTGAAGCCCTGGCTTGTCCCCTTCGTGAAACTGGTCCAAAAAGAACAAAAGCCAAGTTCTTCATATCACAGTTATCACCTTCCAGGACCATTACCTCTTGACTTCTTTCTTCAGATGATTTTGATAGCCCTTAGGGAGTCTCTGCTGTCAGAATATGTACCGGTATTTAGCTTCACGTATGATATCTTGTATCTGATTTCTTCTGGATTGAAACTGGATTGAAGAAATTATACCTGGTTCCATTAAAGTCATCATGGGTCAAAAACAGCTCACAAATCCAATTTTGGGAAATGCTTCTTAATTTTTAAAAGTATGATTTAATAGCTTCTCTGAGGATTCCCTATTCTCATATGGCTTTCTAATCCTAGAGCCTAGTAAAGAACCTGGTGCTCTGAACATATCAAGAGTACAGTCGATAAAAGGAGAGTGAATAATGATTTTAAGAGTCTTTAAAAATATTTGAAACACTAATTTTTAATATCCATAAGTACAATAAGCCAAAAGTGTTTATATAAAATGTCAGAATAAAACAGATCATATAAGGAGTGTTAATAAGTAAAACTGATAGTATTAGTAGATGTATAGCATGTTGGAGAAAATTTGATGTTTTTAGTTGCTATATCAGGTCTTTTGAGAACAAAAGTTAGATTTGTCGTAAGCTACTTAATGGCTTCTTAAGTGCTAACACCCTTACTTAGCTATATTTTCTCATTGAATAGTAAATCAAAAGGACTTGAAGTTAATACTTATTGTTGGAATTTCAGTGCAAACAAATGCTTTTTTGTGTGAGGTTGAATAAGTGGATGATAGTGGTGGCTTTTGAAAAGAAAAGGTTCTTATTAAGTGGTTATCTAGTTGTAATACATTCACAGAGGCCTCTTTTGACTTGAGAAATTTAAACATATCCTAAGATCTTTAACCCCACAAAGATATTTCTACTCTGAAAAAAACATAATGTCTTGTTTAAACACCTAGCTTATAATTTTGAACTTTCGTCAGCCAAAAACGTATAACAAATACATCAAAATTACATTTTATTTATTTATGTTTTTGAGGCAGAGTATTACAGTTAAGACTGGCCTTGTACTCACTGTGTAACCTAGGGTACCTTTGAACTCATAGGGATCCTCCTGCTTCAGCCTCCTGAGTGATGGTAATGTTTTCTTTTTAAAAGATCATGAGTTCAGTAGGTAACTGACTTTCCCTATGGAATTCTGTCCATCCTATATCATCACTGGGTTCCCAACATGTAGCATATGACTTCTAGCACATAATAAGGGCTTAACAAATATTTTTGTATGCGTGAACCCAAATTACACACCTAGAGAATAAAATTGGCCCCATGTAAATGTGTGGAGATCTATCTGGCACAAATTTTACAATATGCAGATTAATTACATGCATACCTGGAGGTCAGCAGGGTAGTGACAGTAGATGCTTACATATACACACACAGTTTTTCAGCCTCATTTTGATTGTTAATAGACCAGCTAATAAGATTCATACTAATGGCTTTTTAAGAGAATAAAAAGATGTCCTACTCAGCTTTTTTATATCCAGTGCAATAACTACCTAGGTCCTGATATTATATGCACTTCACAAATTTTTGTTGGATTTTTGAAAAGGGGACAGTAAGAATATAGTGGGTTATTAAGAAACCTTGGTGTTTCTTATGTGGAAAAGAAAGGGCTTGCTTATAGAGGAGTTGCATTTATGAGTCATAGGGATCCATTATCCATATCTGCTGAAGGGCTGTCAGATATGAAGTAAATTTAGAGACCTATTTGTCCCTTTAGCTATTCATCACTGTTGATTGGCTCCAGTGACAGGCAGCAGTATTTTTAGAGAAGTGAATGATACGGAATTTCTTCATGTACAGAACATTAGCAGATCCCATTACTCAAAGCTACTCAGAAAGTCATAGCTGACACTTGACAGAGCTGCAAGGAAATACAATAGACCTAAGAAATAAAAATACTGAAACCTATGATAAAAATACAAGTAGAGTAAAGTTACTCATCACCACTATTGATCCAGTTTGGTACTATTCCAGTTTTCTAGTGGTATGAAAAATACAATTCTCAAAGGAATTGATTTTATGCATGTCTCTGTGCCCTATCATAGAGTGAAAAATCGGCTGATTTTTCACATCTTGTACCACCTTCCTTTCAAATGCATCTGACATTTATGCTTTGACAGTTGGTATATGAAGATGGAACATGAAGGACCTTCTCTCCTGTAACAACCTGAGATACTATCTTTGGTTTTCAGATGATAAATGCAGGAAAACAGCAAATAATTTTAATGATCATAATCTTGTGAGATAATTAGTAATTTCTAGGGTACAATCTTTTTAATTTAACACCATAAATTAATACATTTGGATTGCTTCTGTGTGAGAGCTCTACACTACAGAAATGAACAGATCAACTTTCAGATCAGAAGCCCAAGCCACATGAAATTTTCACTGTCAGTAAGTAGCCAGGTCTCTTCCACACTCTATCCTTTGACTTAGTGTTTGAAACCTACTGATCATTCAAATCTGGAGAGTGAGAGTGTCCTCAGAGTCTTGCAGACCAACCAGAAACTGACTGGCAGGCTTCAGGTCTCAAACTAAAAACTCTAGTGCTACAGGTGGTTTGATGACTTCTTTGGTTGAATAAGATTCTTTCTTTGGTCAACTCACGTAATTGTTTGGTGTAATCCATTGGTAGTTTTCTACATGGTGGAGCAAAAGTGGTGAATCAGAAAAAGTAGATTGGGTTCACAGTGGCAGTCCCTTCACTTTTTAAAATCAGTGATGGAAGAGACTCTTTGCTCCTTCTGATCACGTGGCAAAACTATCAGAATTGGTTAAAAGAAACTTAAGAATATGTGAGTGAATTGATGTCTGTGTATTAAAAATTCTTCGATAGCTTGTTTTTAACAATTGGAGAAGCACAATCAACAGCATAGTAAAATAATCTATATAACAATTTTACAACACAATATGGTAGATGTTCTGAATGCTTTATAAGTATTAATTCATCTTATCCACATTGCAGGCATATGTAGTTCTGTTATAACTCTAATTTTAACGACAAAGGAACAGGCATGAGTAGTTGAGTAATTTGCCTGAGATCACATAGCTAGTAATAGCAGTATAATATATGGAAAGGATCTGGCTTCAGACTCCATGCCCAAACCACTGTACTGTCCTGCTTCAGATTACACAAGGCAAAGATTCGTAAATCACATTGACACGTAGTGATTATAAACTCCCTCTGACCTACAGTATTTAATCCCGTTATGTATTGTCTCTCTACCTACTTCTTTTATTGAGACCATTAAGAGATTTTGTTTAATGTCAAGTGTGTTGGGCTTAGAACCGACTTTGAATTGTGACATTTACTAGGCTGTGTGGCTTTGGAATAGTTACCATTCTGATTCACTTCCTTCATTTAAATGGGTGTATAGTAAATCTTATTGACAGATTTAAAATCAAAATACTCTGTAAAATGTAAGTTGCTGTACAGATTGATTACACATCATTCAGAAATACCAATGGTTATCCAGTGATGAGAACCCCCATAAAGACCTTGCTATTGCTCTGCAATTCCAGCTTTGCCCTTATTCTCTACAGCCAAAGGCTGCTCCTTCTGACCTGGGTCTATCTTTGAGTTAAATTAAATGTATAACCTCTTAGAAGGTTTATGTTTTATTACTTACTGTTCAGGAAAACAAACACCCACATATATGTTGGTATCATGATATGAACATAATCCCTTTTCACATTAAAATGGAACAATGGAGCCTCTATTCTATGTGATAAATAATAGGTTCACCCAAATATTTTTAAAATGTATAACTCTCCAGAGAGGGTACTTCTGAGTGGCTCTGCCAGTGACCCCAAGCAATGTAATACTGAGCTTCTGAAGCATTAGACTTAGGTTGAATAGTATTCATCTTAGCTTCTGGTTCTGATCTTGTAAAAGCTAACTCATGCATGCACAACATGATAGGTCATGTCACGCCTCACAGCCTTTTTCTGTGCTATTCTTTTATACAATTTTTTGTAAGGCAGAATGTATTCAAAGCATTCTGCCTCAAAAGGCATTTTACTCTAATGGCTGTGTAGAAATGTTTATTCTCTGCTTCTGTGTTTTTAAAAACAAAAGGGTAATCAGAAGCATTTAATTGTCTTAGATGCTCTACAAATAGTAATTAAAAGCCTTTTTTTAGTTTTGCAAAAGTATAAGCATGTCTGTGAATTAAAAATGGCCCTTTGTCAAGCTTGATTGGCACAGCAAAGGTGATAATGTTGTGGTAGTGCCAAAACTGAGGGCTCGTTGCCCAAATGCACAGTAAGTAGTCAGCCCTACTGAAATATACGCTTACAGCCCTGCTTCTCTGAAATCCTAATCCAAAGTGTAGTGTACTGTTTTAAGGATGCCACCTATACCAGATTCTTGTTTTTGTCTTAGATGGCATGCCCCCAAAATGTCTTCATATCTTCCATTCCCAATGTCTGCAGTAACAACACTCAAAGATATATAACTTTTGTTAAGTTAGCTTATTTAGTAGGTAGTTCTTTAATGTCTCCATTTTATAGAAAGAAAATTAGTCCCCTTAAATTTATGAATAAGGTTATAGCTAGTTAGAAAAACTGGAGTCAAATTCTTGGCCTTCTCTTTTGCCTACCAATTTAACACCTTCTCATTTGGGTTCCAAAAAAACATTAACCTAGAGAAATATCATAGCTCATCCTGTAGAAAGCTGAGAAAAACCAGAGGCCTGTAGTGTTATTTTACAACTCAAGAGTCACTTTTCTTGTCCTTGAATCATTTGAGCAGGAGACAAGGAGGTCTGTGACCCCCAGTTCTATTTTGGTTCTGACCAATGACTGGTTGTATGACCTTTCACAAGTCACTTAACTCCTTTGTCACTTTCTGTGAAATGAGAATAGAGGGGCCCTGCTCCTCTGCCTGTCTCAGGCGGCGACTTCATCAGGAAAGATAAGTGGAGATGTTCAGACAGATTGGCCCACTTAAGGCATTCCCCCAGGTCACCATCTTGTTGACCAGATATGTAAATAAGGCCAAAAGTATATGAGGAGTAGCCATTTTCCAACAAGAAGATGTACCAGAAAAGCAATGTAACCTTGTCACTTCTTGTCTCCTTGTATTAATGAAGATGTGATGGTCCAGAGGTGTGAATTTTTCTCTCTTATTAAGTTTCTTGAATAAACTTGAGCAGGCTGATTTCAAAGTTTGACAAAATAGAGTAATGACTTGATTTGGTGAAATTAGGTAGACATGCTTTCTGAAAGTCAGGTATTACTTTACTATAATCCTTTTTCTTAAGGAACAGTACCTGTCGACCAATTTCTCAGAAGAAGCTGGGGAATTCTTGTCATTTGGGATAGCAGACCTAATTTCTGAAAGCCTGTCACTAGTGCTCTCTCCATGGATGACCCTTTCCTAGTGCTTGAAACAACCTTTTAAAGATAAAAATTGTATTACTGCACAAACCAAATTTATGATTCCCTTTAGCATAGTCTAGCTGTTGATTATTTCTATCAACAGGGGAGACATGTCTAAAGAACTATCTTTTTGTACTATATATCTTTACTTTTTTTATTAACAAAAATACTGCTTATTAAACATTTAAAAAATTTTTTAAAGTTTTTAAAATCTATGACCCCAATAAAATTGGTAAGGGATGCAAGTAGACTTTCTACAGAAGAGGAAATTCAGAGTGCTGACAAACACATGAAAATATCTTCAGATTCACCCTAAACTTACCAAAGGAACTAGACTACTACAAGGTCAAGAGATAGTCATATCTGAATGCAAATTCATACTGCACTACTCACCTGACTGTTAGATGTTTCCTTTACTAAGGTATTATTTGCATTCAATAGAATTTACACTTTATATGAATTTTGATAATTGTATGCAATTGTACAATTTCCATCCAGTCCTTCAATTCCTTATTCATCCATTTCCCAGCAGTTAATTTTTTTTAACATAAGCAGAATTTGATTGGAAGCAAGTCCATCCTAATTCCACATGTAATGTAGAGGTTCATTTGCATGAGTGAGTGTTTTTTTGAGTATTTCCTGTGTGTCAGACACCTTTGCCAGGTGCAGGGAATGCCATCTTTAAAGAAGTGATATACCAGGAAGCTTAGGTAGTGGCTGAAAAAAGTATATATAAGTTACAGATTGGCAAAGAAAACAGTAGCCTACTTACTAATGCCTGCCAGTAAATAGTCCCTGAATAGTTGATGTAGCCAGGAGTGAGACTGTCCCAATTCCCTGTGTTCCTTCTACCAAGAAGCAAAAAGAGAAACGTGGCTGGGGTTTTTCCAGGTTCTTAATGAGCTGACAGGCTTTCATTTTAGCTGTTTCTGTCATCATTGAATAACAGAAAATTTACCATGAGAATACCGAATTTCAAGCTCATGTCATATTATCTGGAGATTCACCTAACTCACACCATCTTTGAACTTCAAATTTCTGTAAATATCAAGCATGTCCAAAAACCTACCTGAAAGTCGCAGCTTCCGCTTAGGGAGCATTCTTTCCCTGCAGAAAAATCTCCAGATTAGAAAAGTTGTATTCAGCCATGAAACTCTAAAGCCTTTGCTCTTACCTTGGTCTATCTAGGGTGACTCTTGAGTTATCCTCCAGCTTGCCCTCTCCTCTGCAGCCCTAGCAACCTCTCGATGCTGTGGTTGGTCTGGGCCCTTGATCTCCTAGATTACTACTTGGAAGCAGTAAAGGGCCATAGTGATACGTACAGCAGCACTAGAAATACTGCCAAGCCTCTCACAAATACTTGGTGGGTGCTCTCACTGAAGCTTGCAGTCCTTGAAGGGCAGGATTGCTGCAGGTGCAGTGCAGACAGTGCTCAGATTGGCCTCTCAAATCAACAGCTTTTAAGCACACCCATTTTCAGAGGCACTGAGAGCTTGCAGGTAGGTGTACAGCCTGCAAATGAGCTCAGTGTCTACAGTTTCTCTTACTTAGAACCTAAGCCATATTTCTGTTGGGGACAGAAATCACCAGCTTAGACTCACATCTTGCCTGAGAATTTTATACGTCTACACAATTGGACTTTTCAAGTACACACTATTTTGCAAATTCAGAAATAATAAAATTTCCACCAATTTCTAGGCATAGAAAACCAATTTCTCCCTTGATGGGTCCAATTACATGGTTGATATAAAATTTTAAGACCTACCTTAGTGTTTTCTGAGGCTAGTCACTCTCTGTGGGCTTGTGAATAAATAGCACATATAAGATGTTAAAGGATTTTTAGGTCTAGACTATTTGCTTGAAATAAATTAGGAAAATTCTTCTAATGCCAAACCATGAAGCAGTATTTTCTGTTGTGTAGTACCCCTTTTCTCTCTCCTCCTTCCCTTGCTCCCTCCTCCTTGGCTGCTGTCCCTTCCCAGTTTCTTCTGTCTTTTCAAAGTCCTACTGTGCATTAGGCATCACATAATGCTGGGGATACAGTGGTAGTCAGAAACAAAAATGGTTCATGTTCTTCGGGTCAAGTACAAGTGCAGATATTAGTCAAACAATCACAAAAATAAACAATTACAAATTCCAATTAGTGCTGTAGAGAAACTCTGTCCAGTACTAAAAGTCTAGTGCCTTTCCTTATTGTCCTTGAATTTTTGTTTATGGAAAATAGTTCTGTGTGTCTGGTTCTTAATGAAGGATGCATCCAGTGCACTTCTTGCAGACACTCTCTTCAGGGAGTTTTTACTCTGAATATACAGAGTTCGGCATGCAAATAGAAGTGCTTTGATGACAAAGGGGAGTACAGATGATAATACCTTCAACTGAGGAAACTGTCTCAGGGAGCAGCTCTGTAAGACTGATGAGGGACCTTTATTTTGTTACTCTGTTTGTATTTCAGAAATAATCACTTAGCCTAGAATGGTAGCAGACAGTGAGTTTATTTATTTATTTTTTTTTAGGTACTGGGATTGAACTCAAGAGTCTTCACACTGAGCCACACCTTTGTTTGTTTGTTTGTTCGTTCGTTTATTATTTTAAAGGGTTTTTTTTTTTTTTTGGTTCTGGGGATTGAACTCACCACCTTGCACTTGCCAGGCAGGTGCTTGTGCCACTGAGCTATATCCCTGGCCCCTATTATTTTAAAGAGAATAAAACCAAACCAAACAAAACAGAATAAAGCCAATCAGAACAGAACAATGAAAGTGATATAGCTCTTCAAAACAAGATAACAGGAGTTCTTGTTTTCTCCAAAATAGCTGTCCATACCATCAGATATAATAAAATCAAACAAAACAAAACAGAATAAAACCAATCAAAAGAATGAAAATGTATTTTAAAGACAATAAAATCAAACAAAATGAAACAGAATAAAGTCAAAACAAAACAGTGATAGTGATACAGGATTTCAAAACAATATAATAGAAAATCAACAATGGCTACCATAATGCCCCTTGTTATCTTCAAAATTGCTGCCCATACCATCGAACATAATAAAATCAAACAAAACAGAACAGAATAAAACCAATCAAAACAGAACATTGAATAAAACAAAACAATAAAATGGCACAAAACAAAATAGAACAATATTGGAATTCAAAAACAAGACCAAAGGAAATCCCCCATACTTGCTACATTGCATATTGTTATCCTCTTAATAGATGCTCAGACTACCAGCCATAGGCCTTTCAATCAAATAATACAAGCATTAAGTTGTTTTTGTACCTCAGTTGCTGTCAACTCAATCTGTTGTCCAAATTAGCAGGTTACTTACCTGGTGTGTGTGTGGCGGGTGGGGGTGGTTCTTGTCTCCCAGCCTGCATGCCAGTTGGCTCACGGGAAGGGTGAATTGACTTCTAGTTACTCCTCCCAGGCCCAGCATGGCTTCCGCCAACTCACAGGAAGGGTAAATTGGCTTATTTCTCTTCCTGACCCCACATGACTTGCTGTGGCTCAAGGGAAGGGTTAATTGGCTTCTTGTTATTCCTCCTTTGTTCATTTTTTTTTATAGAAACCACTTACTGATCAGTTTAGTAACTAAGGACATCTGCTTTACATAATATGGAGCCAAATTAAGTCTTTCAGGATGTTCAGAAGTCAGCACAGTCAAATTTCATGGTGAAATCAGTTGACTCTTTTTGCTGTCTTCAACCATCTGTACCCTTTAAACGTAACTACAAAAGACCACCTATTTGCATTCAAAATGCCTTCAGAAAATCATCCCTTCATACATAGTATCCCAAATACTTCCTAAGATATGATACATTATAGATAGAGAATTTTGAACCCTCTTTCCCCTTCCAATTAGATTTGCTGCTTTAAAAAACTAAGAGATGCTCTTAAAAACATGTAGTCATGCAAAATTATCCCATACACAGCTTTAAGCCTTCATTTATCCATATCAGGATTTATTGGCCAACCTTGTTGGTTAATAATTTTTACCTTCAAGAAACTTACAATCCTGGACAAAAGCAGAAAATTATTTCAGAGTTTGAAATTGCTGTTGTGGAGGTCAGTAGCTGCTCTGTAGGGCTGTGTCAGCCACCTGCCCCAGAATGATGGCCAGAAGAGAAGCTTCCAGGAGAGGGTGGGTGAAGAGTGTCTGTCCTAAAATGTAATGTTACAACAGACTGATCTAGACTGATGTATCCCGTGAATAGTACACAAGTGTAACAGCTACAACCAAAATTTACAGTCTTGAATACGAATTCCTATTTTAGTATGTTTTCTGCTTATATACCATCGATAGGTAATTTATAAACAAGAGGTTTGTTTAGCTGGCAGTTCTGCAGAGTGGGAAGTAAAAGAGAAGATGCTATCATCTAGGGAGGGTCTTCATGCTGTATGGTAACATGGAGGAAGGGAGATAAACTAAAAACTAGATTTATTATCAGTGGTCCACCCTGGTAATCCCACTAATGGCATTAATCCTGTCATGTGAGCATCCCCATGACCAATTTACCGCTTAAAGATCCAACTCTCAACACACTGGCCCTGGGGGATGTTAACATGAATTTTATACTGTAGCAGTCTCCATAAAGTGTCAGAAAAAAAATAACAGCAAAGGCAAATACGTTTTCCATCTGGAGTTTTCCAGTTTGTGCTAGTCCCTCCATCTCTCAGCTCTCCATGCAGGTCCATGGAGTAAGTCATAGATGTGAAGGGAGGATGATTGATGGTCTCTGAAGTGTCCTTGGGGTGACATTCAGGTACATGAAATAGGCAGCCTAAATGGCCACAAACCAGTCTCTGTGAACCGTGCTTTCCAGATTTAAACTTTTTCTGATTATCCCTTAGTAGTTATCATTTTTGACACTGTTCTTTCTTTTAGCCATTATAAAATCCTGTCTACATCAGAAATGAAAAAGGAGTTAAGAGTCATGGACCCAGGAAAACATAGCCCAGACTCATGCCACACACAGTATTGTGTGGAGAGCCCTGTTCTGAGACAGGGTTTTGGTAGTTGCTGCAGGATCAGCATTTGGTGGTCCTGTGGTGCGAAGTCTCTGGGCTAAACACCATACCATGCTGGGGCAATTCCTTAAGAGTGTGAGGTACTGACTCTTCATAGGAAAGAGCATTCTTTTGCTGTTGTGCTGCACAGTGGATGCCCTTCTCCAATGATGATGGGGTACCCATAGTTCACAGTCTAGCAGAGTGTTCCGCATAAGTTGAAAGACAAAGACAATCTCACAAAGCTAATACATACAAATGAGTGAAGACCCCATCTTATCCCTCCTGTCTTCTGTCTCTTCACTCTTTATGAAAAGATTAGAGATTTATGTGTGTATACATGCATGCATTTAATGTAACACACTTATTCTAGATCACTTTTAGAATGAGAGTACAATGATGACTTGTGAAACAAGATTAGTTTCAACTATTTTTATATCTATTTGAGAAAAGGACAGTATCACTTCTTTTTTCTTCCTAATAAAGATGGAAATGGGGGTTGGATAAAAATAAATTTTCAGTTAAAAATAAATTGCAATACAAATAAATACATATGTAATTCAATTCATATTTTTCTTATCTAAAATAGAAACTGATTCAGCATTTTAAAGTGTAACATTAAATGTCAATGTTTAAAAATTTCCAAAAACTAGTTATCATTTATGTCACATGAATAGGAAGTTGAATAAAGCATTACCATTTATTTATTCACTCGTCTTTCCCATATGTATCTATTGAATGCCTTCTCTGTGTCAGAAACTATGTTCTGGTATACAATGGTACATTCAACATTGATGATCCTAAATATTATAGAACATATAGTTTGTCATTTGAAATTTCAAAAGATGCTCAAGATATTAAAATCTCCTTAATATATATTTTTTTAAAGTGTGAGATCATTTCTTGCACAGCAGGATGAAGGACAAAAATACTGACTAAAATAGTTTTTTT
This sequence comes from Cuniculus paca, assembly GCA_004365215.1. Lineage (NCBI taxonomy): Eukaryota > Metazoa > Chordata > Mammalia > Rodentia > Cuniculidae > Cuniculus > Cuniculus paca. The sequence goes on from RJWT010021899.1 coordinate 11,548, forward strand.
TGAAACAGTAGGTAAATCCAAAATAACCATAAGGCTGAAATTTCCCCCTTATTGTGTGACATTGTTTTACTATGTAGTTACTTCAGTCTACATGATTTCTTTTCTAATGGGAACCACTTAGCTGGACCATTAAGTATGATGGTTTCAGGTTCAACAGGCTCTTTTTTGAAATTAACCCAATTGGTGGTGGAAATGGCCAAGAACTTAGATAAATGTAGTGTGAGGACCTCTGGGCCCCAGCCAGAGCAGATCATTAACCAGCAGGTGCTGTACAAACTGAACTCCCGAGTAATCATACACTTTGGGCTTATGGAGGGAAAGAATAGTCTTTTCTCTTCTTGCCTGTGAAATTAATTTGCTCAAATATAAATCTAAAGTTTTTGAGCCGGGAATCAGCATTATTCAGTGACCTTTGCTATTTGTAATGTGACCAGAAGGAGAAAGCTGTAGAGTATGATATATTGATGAAGAGAACAGATTTAGGATGGGTAATCTTATAAATAATGAGAGTTTCACACAAGCAACCAAACTGTTCAGAGAGGTTAACTCAACCTTCACAACTAAATTTTGAAAATAATACTCCTCGAGGGATTAAATTCCTCCCTTCACTCCCTTTTTTAATAAGCCAATGATTTGTTATCTAGTAATGTGCTTTCTTCATTTTAAATTACTCCAAAATGGCACAGTGGTCTGTTATTGATGCTGTTAAAACAGTGATGGTAACATTTTTTCACACTGCCTGTCACCTCTCAGTTTTGTTGCCCAACGCCTTACTTTGTCACTGCAGCCCTAAATCCCTGCTGCCCCCATTAAAGTGTCTACTTGTCTCCTAAAACTCATTTATGCTGTTTGTTTTTGATGTTTTCTTTGGCAACTTAATTTATATGTCTACCATTTTTCAAGCAGAGTAATATTCTGCACTTCTCTAGATTTCCTGCTTTAAAATTTTAGCCTTAGGGCTTGTGTGGCTTCTACCAGTATAAATCATTCATCTCCCACCTCTGTCAACACATACTTATGATTTTCAGTTTATTTCTGCAAATTTTCTTTCTATCAGTCAAAAAGATCCCTCTGTCCATTTGACATAAAATATTAAATCCTACAACTGTGGTGGCTTGAGCTATAATACAATTTTGAGTAACTAAATTTTCTATCTAGAAAACAGTGACTATTTAAGGATGTTTCATCAATGTTGACTGATACTATAACATAAGAACAGTATCTGCTTCTCCTAAGTTTCCAATTTTCTATGTTTTTAAAAATTTCTATCTTTCACTGTTTTTTTACTTACTAACCAAGAAATTCTGAATGCTTTGAAAGCTATGTATTACCTTTCTATCTGGTAAACATTTCTTGGTTTTTCAACTCTTCTGTTTCTAGAAGTCAGAAATGGAGCAGTATGTCTCCAGGAATACAGTCCTTGCAAAATGGATTATAATATTAAGGAAACTAGGAAGAGAGGACTTTGACATATCTCAAAATATTTCCAAAATAGCAGTATACATACAAGTATGCATACATACATTTCTATACATTTACAGTTATATCAAAATAACAAGGATAATCTTTCCAACACTTTTCTAGAAAGCAAGCATCATTGATATGTATTAATAATGCCTTCCTCTTGGTTAACTCTAGTTGTAGCTATTATTCACAGAATTATATTCAAATCAGTGGAATTGATACACAAAATGTATGTAACAAAATAGAAGGAAATAGTTGTGAATGCCAAGTACATCTTTGATATTTGATACATGTTACAATGTACACATTATTAATAGCATTTTGTATTTCCCACTGCTGTGTAATTATCTGAACATTTATCTTCACATTTTATTACATTCTCCAGGAAACATTCTTGCTCTTTAGTCAGTTGTGGTCGTTCATACTTTCAGGCTTTCATTCATCAAGGCATTTTCTCTGTGCCAGGTTTGTTATAGCTAATATTTTCCTAATGCTAAACCATTAGAAATACAAAATTGTCTCATGAGATTGCTGAGGAGGTAGAAGCTGGTGTCTCCATGTTTGCACAGATTATTCTTCTTCATGGCCCAAGGAAGATTTGTTTTCCTTACTTTTATGTCCCAAAATACTTTTTCTTTGAAAGTGTTTATCACTCTCTACTATGGATCAAAATCATTGATATATGAAGCGTGTATTTGTAATACATATTTATGTTACAGTTTTTTTTGTTTTTTGTTTTTTCAGGATTAGGAGTTGAAACTAGGACCTCACTCATGTTAGGCAAATATTCTACGTTGTGCATATTTCTAACTAGATTACACATTTTTGAAAAGATAGTCTATTCTTTATCTCCTACAACATCCTAGCATAATTTCTTTAAAAATAGTATATACTGGCTGGGTGTGGTGGCACATGACTGTAGTTCTTACACTCTGGGAGACTGAGGCAAGTTCAAGCCTGGCCTGGGCAACTTAGCAAAAAGGTCTCAAAAAATAAAAAGGCTGAGGATATACCTCTTTATAAAGGCCCTGAGTCTGAATTTTTAAAAAGGAGATGTTAAACCAGTAATTATTGAATGAGTGAATGTTACTGAAACCTAGTCTCTTACTGATCTAAATGTCAGAGCTCTTTTTGGTTCTACCTTTTCACTAGTTTACACAGATAGATATAAAGAAAAATGATTCATCCAATGTTAGGAATATGAAAACTCCTGGAATTTGGTTTTAGTGCATTTGCTTATTATGAAAGACTCAATATGATGTCCAAGATGAACTCATCCATTTGTTACATAGAAGTTGTAATTTTTAACCAAAAAATACTATAGAATGACTTGAGCCAAACTGTGCAGTTTCACTGAAAATGCTTCATGTTATATAGCTCAAAAGTTTAAATATTTGACTTCATGAAAAACTTGGCAGGATAGTAATTGAGTTGAGGATGGTACTGATGGGATGCCTTGGAAGCATAACAAGGAGACAGTTTCAAAGATCATAGTGCCCTCCAATATGTCATAAAGTAAGCTAGCTTTCTCATGTTTCATAGAAGATACTGTGTACTGAGAAGCACAAGGACCTCTGAGACTCATTATGGGCATTGTGTACTTAGTCACTAGAGAAATGGTACCATGACATTTTTGTAGGACTTTGCTGCCCGATTCTGTGCTCCAAGATTTATCATTTTTGTTGAGAAAAGGTTCAGGTTAGCTGCTGTGGTTACCCTGGACTTAATAAACCTATTCTGAGAGCTAACTTTGACACCAGTTTTTTAAGCAATTTATGATGTCCAAAGATACTGAATAACAACTACTGCAAATTTTGTAGCGAAGTATCTCTTTCCATTTGTCAATCACAGGCCATATTCTCTAATAGAGTCTATACACTATGTATAGACTAAGGACCTATGAAGCAGGATGATATATTTTCTGCTGTCAGCAGCCTTAGACAAGTGTTGTCATGTCTGGGACACACTTTGAGCATATACTTTGCAGCTAGTTGCAGATTAGTAGTAAGTTAGCACAGATGATTTTATTCAGAGAAAGACAGGGTTTCTTGGGATTGAGTTCTGCACTTGCTTAGACATAAAAGCTAACATTTCTCAGAGACGATGCTTAATCAAAGAAGTGGGTTTCTGTTAATTCACAGAGAAAACTTACAGCAGATTTTGAGTAATGTTTTGAGTATATACTGAGTTTTAAATCTAACATTCATGGGTAAAACACTCACATTATAAAGAATGGAGGACTTGTGACTATTCAAACCTTTTTTAAAAGAAGGCACAGTTTATATCTATGAATACCTGTATGTTTATTATAGCTGTCTTCAGGGGGACCCAGTTGTAACATCGGGTTCCTTGCTTTATTTCCCTTGCTTTGTTTTTAAGAATTTCACGGTCAATTAAACTTGCTCCTTGGTATATGCTCAAGAACAAGGAAGAGAAGACAAAATTCACCAGTGTTACTTCTTGCCAAAGACTTACTTTTTGCTAAAGATCTAATATTTCAAATGAGCTTGTGGTAGGTTTTCATTATTGTTACCTCTTTTCTCCATTTGTACCTATTTTTACAAGTAAATTCTAGTTTAAGGAAGTCAAAAGAGAGTAGACTATCAAGGGGAGAGAATAAAGGCATGCTTCTATCGCTTGAAGGATAAATCAACCTAAGAGCACAGCTAAGGAATGAAAATAAGCCACTTTCACAACTCCACAGATGTAAGCAATAAAGGTAGAGCCCTAGAAATTAACATGATCCTGAATACTCTAGGGACTGTGTATTAAACAATGACAGGACCCAATGAAATTGTTTTTGTGTTATAAAATTTCAGTTGTAGAAAGTTACAGCTCATTCAAGACCTAATATCCATAATGCAGTCTGACAGCAGCAAAATCACTTCACCAGCACACTTAAATGAGAAGCAATGCTAAATGACTGCCTATGAGAAAAAAATGACACAGTGTTATCTAATCATACATCCAAAGGGTGTCTTAGGAAACAGAAGAACAGGGCCAACAAATGGACCCTTAGGCCTTAGTCATCCTAAATACTGACCATTTGTACTGTGAAATTTTCTTCGTTCAGATGCCAGTAGAGTTTCTTAGCATCAAAACAGGATAAATGAAGACTGGGAATAATCTAAGAGGTAGTACTGATGATTATTTGTGTCAGAAGATATAGTACTATGAAAGACGGTGGCAGAAAAGTTGAGTCAGCTGTGAGTCATGGAAATACCATTAATGTTACTGTTAAATCAAAACAGATAAAACTATAAAGAGCTTCAGGAAGGCATTTGGGCTTCAGGTGTGTTCCACTCTGAAATTCTAGTAGTCTTCCATCAGAAAGTGGAAAAGCAGGAAAGGAAAACGTAGTAAAGAAGTCAAGCACGTCTAATTTCTTCTAAAGAGTTCCTTAAGTGCTGCAAAAGGAACTATTAAAAAAGAGAACGGCAAGGTAAAATAAGAGCAATTAGAACTTTATATTGCCAGATGTCAAGAACCTAGATATCTTACCTTAGATAAGAAATTTTTAAACAATTAGAATCTTGAATGATAGAGCTATTAAGTGATTCCCTCCTCTCCAGATGAAATGCTGATCTTTTGATTCAAAATGTTATGTTTTGAGACAGAGAAGAAAAATATAAACACAAGATTCTTCAAATTTCACAGTTTAGAGCTCTGTGCAGTGATACTGCAATGCTTGGTGTTACTAACGGAAATGAGAATTTGCAAAGGGGAAGTCTTATTACATAGATGTAGAAAATGCAAATATGCTTATGTGTGAACAAAAGAACAAACATAGTACTTAAAAACAAAAGGAAAATAGAGTGTATTAGGCATATCTAGTATATTCATATCATCAAATTTATTCTTCATTATAATTCAGTGAAGATCATTAATGCTGCTTTGTAGAGAAAATTTGAGTCACAAAAGGATGGAGAAACTTCCTGCTAGGGCTGTCCCCAGTCCTGGACACTTGTAGTCTTTGCCCTACTTTCTAGTCCCCACTTCCCCAGTCCTTCTTCTTGGAGCTCTGGTAAAAGATATAGCACCATCACAGAAGAAAAGGATGATTCCTTATGAAACTACAGAGGACTTTGAAATCTTTAAACAGTGCCCCTTCTCAAGGGGTATTGAGCAAGGGCAGAAACTCAGTATTTGTGCAGTAGTTTTTGTTGTGTTTTCACAGTTGCCTTCTGTTACAAATTGCTATTTTGGGTTAGAATTTCCTATGTAGTATTTTCATAGACTCTAAATGATTACCATTGAGATATTTGCATATATTTTACTATTTACACTCCTTTAAAGAGAAATGGGCACCACTGTTATCCCTCCCTTCTGCCTAGACTGACTACGCCCCAAGCTTGTGGCATCCCAACTCAACAGAGGAGAG
>RJWT010021900.1:0-17406 GCA_004365215.1 Cuniculus paca
GTGCGGGAGCAAAAGTAAAGAGAGAAAGTATCAAAGCGTCAAGCGTCACATCTAGGAATAGCCTCGGAGTTGGGCCAAGTCATTATAGACGATGAGTAATCCGGTTAAGTCATTTCTCTAAACACCATTCCTTGTAAGAGAATTAAAATATCAGCTTACATCAGAGAGGGGGAGGCGGCTCCAGGGGGCCGGCGAGTGGCTGCGCTGGATGCCAGGAGCCGTGGCTCGATGCCAAGGCGCTGCCAGCTGTGCCTGGACTCTGGCCAGGGACTGGCGACCAGCGCGGGGCAGGGGAGCACCAGGCCTCTGTTTACCCCGCTGCAACAGAGTTTGGGGGCTGCTTCCACTCCGTGGAGTCAAGTCCCTCGGGGCGGGGGGCGGGCTGCGAGGTGAAGAACGGATGAGACCGGAGGAAGCTGCCCCCACCCCATTAATATCTGGACATTGTCATGGCCACCCACAGCCTGATGACTCGGATGGGGAAGGGACAGGAAGATCTGATTTCCTTCTAGCCGTCCAGAAAAGTTATGGAGGCGGGCGGGGCTTCATGTCCATTCTTCCCCCTTTTTTAGTTGCCTTGTACTGGGGGGACACAGGCTAGCGCAGCCCCTAGGCTTGTGGGGTGAGGGTGGTGGGGGCACTGGCTTTGACCTCCTGAGGACAGGACTGTAATGAGCTGGGGAGGGGGCTTAAAACTCCCTCCTCAAGAGTCTCCCCTCTCCGCCAGGCACCAGAACGGGCAGGCGCGACGCAGCCCTGCTGATCCCAATGGCAGGTGGTGCGACCCGAGATGAGTCAGTCACTGATGCTAACCCCATTTTCCCACGTGTGCAGTGGGGTGAGCAGTATCAGGCTTGCAAGATTACTGTGCAAGCAAGAAATAGGCCTTCAGCGAGCGGGCCCAGAGGTGTGGCGACAGCTGACGTGGACGCGGCCTCTGACCGAGCAGGGTCTGAGTGTATTCATCCACGCTCTGCTGCCGGGACCCGCTCCCACAGACAGGTGAGTTACAAAGCAAAGAGGTGCGTTCGGGTCACGGTGCTGGAAGGGCAAGGTGGAGAGGCCTCATCCAGTGACGGTCTCTGGCACGCAGTCTCAGGGAGCATACCTGTGCCTGTGTCTCCTCCGGGCTCTTCCTCTTGTAAAGTCACCAGGACTCAGTCATGGGGACTGCACCTCCCAAAGCCCCACCGCTCGACCCCAGAGCTGGTCACAGAAGGCGATTAAATGTCAGCACACAAACCCCTGCAAGCCACAGCGGTGAGCTTCGGCATTGGTGGAAGAGATCAAGAAAGAAAGAAAGAGCCCCGACAGACCCAGTCACCTCTGAAGCTCATGGGTCTCTTCCCTACACTGGGGGTCCTTGTCCTGACCAAATGCGTTTCCCTTTGTGCAGCCTTGTCCTCTGCCCGCCCAAGGGGAGGCCTTACTTGATGTCCCCAGGTCCAACCTTGGGACCTGCATCTGGAATGCCCCACCTGATCGAGTTTCCCAGATGCGGGAAGTGGCTTCCATGTCCCCAGGTCCCTGGGCCAGGGAGGCGAGTGTCCAGAGTCTGGCTACGATGCTCAGATCCAGGGACGAATTGCAGAGTTGAGTGACTGCTCCCAGGTGAAACGGTGCCCTTTCACCCCTGGAACCCTGGGTGTCCAGGTTTTGGGGAGCTGCTCCAGTGTGGGCTCCCCAGTGCACTCAGAGGACTTTGCAATGTGGAGACAAAGCCGCCAGGCTTGCGGTGGTCTGGGGTCAGTCAGCCCTGAGAACGTGGGATCCTGAAGAAGTTTCCTATTCCCCCGTGGCCCCCACATCCCATCCCAGCTCCCAAGGCCAGGCCTCTGCTTTTTGTTCTTGGTGTGACCCCTCTGGTGACTGCTACAGGCTGACCCAGCCCGGCCTTCCTGGCAGTGCGATGGTGTCAGTCTGAAACGGCACTGGACAGAGGGCGCTCACAGTGAGCCAGGCTGGGCGGTCTGGTCTTCACCGTGGTCCCTCTCCCCACAGCCGACATGTATCTTCCAGCTACTGCACCCCAGGGATATGGATGCCAAGCTGGGGTCACACAACTGTGCATAGGCACATGCGTCTCTCATGCAGAGATGCCCACAGCTCCTACGCAGGCTCGATAAGCACAGACACGCTCGCTGCAGCTTCCCACTGAGCCCGCAAGGCCCTGAGGCTTCTGCCTCACCTCGGAGCCCCGCCCTGGCCCACTGTGGACACCTGGAATTGTCTAGTTCCTTCCTTTTCCCTGCTGCCCGCTGGGGCCGTGGGATCTTCACCCACGGGCCTAGGAAAGCACCTATTGACCAGAAGCACCTTCTCTCCCTGCCTTGGCCTCACTGGCTTCGTCCAGACCTGCCCCAGTGGTACAGACCCTCATTGACAAATCCAGCAGTGCTGCCACATGGGGAGGCAGTCCCCCAACGCCCATGCTCTGTTCCCGCACCAAGAACTTCACATAGAGACAGTTAATCTTGATTGTCCACTTGATCAAATTCAGAGACTACGAGAGGCACTTGTACCACAGGCGCTCTACCTTTATCTATAAAACGACTGTGTTATTGGGAGGTGCTGGCGATTTAGCAAGGCCTTGTTGAAGGGAGTAGGTCTTAGGGTGTGACCTTGGGGACTATGCCTGGTCCCTGGGCCCTTCCCTGGCTTTTTCCTTTCCTCTCTACTTCCTGGCCACCAAGTGAGCAGCTTTCCTCTCTCTTGTCCTTCCACCATGATGATTCTGCCTCATCACTGGCCCAAAAGTAATGTCATTAGCTGACCATGGACTGAAAACTCAAAAACCGTGAGCCACAACAAACCTTTCTTCTTTTAAACTATTCTCTGGAATTTTGTATCAGCAATGACCCACTTGTCACTACAAGAGGGAGGTTGGGGACACGCAGTAGCATCCCTCAGGTGAGTAGCGGCCCACCTGGAGAGTGGGGAGGGGGCAGGCATCTTCCTCTCTCCAAAGAACAAGTGCCCCAGACCCATCCTTGCTGATGACATCGGGGTGGCACCTCCTAGTGCGGTGACACATGCTAGATCAACTATTTCTCCTCTCTCTCTGCAGTGGGGATTGAACCCCTGACCTCATGCATGCTAAGTAAGCACTCTACTCTGAGCTGTACCCCGTCAAACGAACTGTTTCTCATAGAACCTTAGAACTGTACAGGAAGCACCCCATAAACACAGAGCTCACATTGCAGCCCAGGGCAAAGCAGAGGCCTGGAGTGGACCCTGGCAGGGAACCAGGAAAGCTGAGTCTGGGTCACACACAGCAGACAGGCTGTTGGATACTGGAAGGGCCCAGCCCAACCTGCCCTCCCTCCTTCGGCATGCATGTGTCATATTTGGGGGCTTTTTAAAAAAATAAACAAGGGCTACATGAAACTCCTGATATTCTGGGTAAGTTTTGAAACAGCTCAGAAATCCCCTCCTCCTGTGTGAGTCAGTTGGGGGGAGCATAGCAGAGCTGCAAGCAGCTAAGAGAAAAATTCTGCAAAATAACAGCTGGGCAGCCCCGTGTCCCCAGGGATTTGAAATATTTGTGTCCCAGTGAGGTGCGGAGGCCTAAGGGCCCCAGAGATGGGCCGCACTCAGTCCCAAAAATGTCCCTGATGCATCTTGCTGGCACAGCTGGAAATGGAAACCTCTGGGGACACCTCGGGCAGTGGACCAGGGTCCCTCAAGCCTTTGACTTTTCCCACAAGGGCACCTCCACGCTCCTTAGGAAATAGCAAATTCTTTCCAAGCCTTTTTCTTTTTCTATTTTGGTGTCACGAGCACGTGCTTGGTCCACCAGGCCCCACCGGGTCCCCAACGACCCTTGACTCCAGGGCGCCACCACTGCCCAGCTGGCAGGCAGAGGGAGCAGCTGGGACCGAGCTGGTGGTGGCCGTCGGGACAGGATGGGGGGACAGGCGGGTGAGGGGGTTTCGGAAAGCGCTTTCCTTGCTCGGCCGGATCTGAGTCAAAAGGAGGTGCTGGCTCAAACTGAAAGAATAATTCGGTTAGCCAAGGCCGCCAATATTTCTCTGAGGCTCGAGTGACTGCCAGGCAGGGAGCTTCAGGACTGCAGAGTCACTGGCCCCTCGGGGCTCACTGAAAGCCCCCAGCCACACACAGTTCCTCTTTCCACCCGGAGAAGGCGCAGGGCAGGAAGGGCCGCCCCGAGGCAGTACTGGGGTCTCAGGCGAGGGCAAGAGGTATCCACCTATGCCCCAGGCCTGGCCTGCTCTCACGCATCGCAGGCCACTTCACAGGCCTCTCCTGGCTCTGTCCCCTCAGCTAGTCCTTGCCCACAAGCTTGCAAAATGTTGCATGACCCAGTAGGGTAGGGGGGCAACACTTTCCTGGAACTTTCCAGTTGGTCTACCCACTCTGAACCTACTGGGACCCCATTAGGAGACCAGCTTGAAGCCAACTCGAAGAGAAACACTTGGGTCCGGGCATCACCTCCATCCCATCTGCCTCATCCCTCACCCCATCTTGCTGCCAGGCCCTTGGCTGGCTGTGCCCAACCTCCACCCACCATCTTCCTGGTCACCCCAAGGCCAAGGAACAGGATTTTACTGAACTGACACCCACAGGAGAGAAACACTTTTTTTTTTTTTGGTCTTTTTGAGACAGGATCTCACTATGCAGTTCAGGCTGGCCTGGAGCTCACTTTGTAGCCCGGCCTGGTCTCAAACTTGTAACGATCCTCCTGCCTCAGCCTCCTGAGTGCTGGGATTAAAGTCATGCGCCACTGTGCCCAGCTAACACTGATTTTTGTATGCAAGAGGTGATCAAAACAGGGCGAATGATTATATTGACAGATTTACTACAGTGAAAGACACATTGCCATGAGCCCCCTCAGCAGACTCCCCTCACTCGGAACACACCCTGAAGCAGTGCTGGAAATTCTCTTCTGTGGGTGTCGTTATGAGGTGTGACCAAAAGCATGGTGAGAGCTGTGACTGAGTGCCGTCCAGCGGAGAGGCAGGCCCGGAAAACCTTTTCACTGCGTCTGGCGCCCTGTGACTTCTGGCTCTTTCCCCAACATCGAAATGACCATGGAAGGCAAATGCTTTGAATCGATTCAGGACATCGTAGCTCGAGTTGTGAGTTACATAGCACCACTGCAGACTCTCGGAAAAGAGGACTTCTAGGACTACTTCCGAAAGCGGCAAGGCCAATGGAATCAGTGTGTCAGAGTGAAAGGGAGGACTTTGAGGGCATTTGTGGCAATGTGTCTTTCACCAGAACACGTTTAGGAAAAAAAAAAAAGCTTTCACAGTGTTTTTTGATCACATCACATTAGTCTTCAGGCTGCACTTGGAGGGTGGAATGGTCGGGTGGGACCTGGGGCTCCCTTCGCCAGCTGGTCCAGCCTGAAGGTCACCTGTGTGAATTTTGGCCCCTCCAGACCATCGCTCAGCTTCAAGCTGCCCTTGGTCTTAAGTGGTGGCCCAAGTTTTGCAGAATCAGAAGCTTCTAGACCTGGGGACCCTGATGAATGCCATGGCGTCCTGACCTCAAGACAGGTGTGGAAGGCGATGCTGCTGCCTCATCTCCCCCTGCCCCAGCACCTGTCCAGACCCTGCTACTGCCTCAGCATAAAATCCGCTGTGTAAGCGAGGGCTGCCCTCAGCTCCCAGGCAGGCCGTGCACAGCTGCTCTCGCTCAGAAGCGTCCTAGAGGCAGCCAGACGGCTGGGCTCAGTGCGGCACGCAGGGCCTGACTGGCACACGCCACCTGCATGGACAAGCACAGAGGACAGTCGAGGCCAGGGCCTGCAGGATCAGCTGAGCATGCAAGGAGAAGGAATGCACCTGCTGGTTCCTCGGCCCTGGGTCCCCAGTGCTGCTGCTCCAGGGCAATGCTGTGGGCCCAGGCAGGCAGGGCTGGGGGACACTGAGAAACACCTGGCATATGGGACCCCCTTTAGTTGCTATATATATGCATTAGGAAGCTGGGAGGCACCAAGGCCCTGTAAAGGACCAGCCCCTAACTGATATTGAAGTATGTTCAATATCATGATGAGTGGTTTGGGGGAGCCACCTAGTGACCCCAAGGAGTGAAGGATTCTTGGCTCTGGTAGACAACTGGGAACATCCACCTTCTTTTTATTTTTATTTTTTTGGAGGGGAGGAGGAGGGACAGGGTCTCACTATGTAGTTCAGGCTGGCCTTGAACTCATTATGTAGCCCAGGCTGGCCTCAAACTTGTGATCCTCCTGTCTCAGCCTCCCAAGTTCTGGGATTACAGGTGTGTACCACCACACCCAGCTCAGATCTGCCTTCCAAGGTGCTGAATGAGGGTGAAGGCAGGACAGACAGCAGGAGGCTCTGTCTTGTGTCACATCTGGGAGCCTCTCTGGCCCGGTGCTCACGCATGGGTCTTTCACTGAAGGAGGCCAAGCGTTGCCCTGGACCTGGCCACTTGCGTCAGCGCCCCACGATCACTCAGTTGCCTTGTAAGAGCACTGTGCCAGGGGCGTGGAGGGTACTGAGTACACACTGGCACATGCACCTGGCTCACTCTGTGTGGGACAGCATTGCTCCTCTTTGCTTGACAGTTGGTCTCGCTTTAGTCCTAAAGGGACCAGGTAGGGGAGGAAGGCCAAGAATCCCAGACCATGTGCCCATGGGGAGGGAGGTGGGAGCCAGACCCAAGGGTCCTGGGTCCACCTGGACTCTGGAATTTAGGGACCACTTCCTGTTTCCCATTACCACTGCCATCTGGGGTCCCAGCAGGGTTTTTTTGGGGGGGTACTTGAAATTGAACTCAGGACCTTGTGCTTGCCAGGCAGGCACCTGTGCTGCTGAGCTATAGCCCTGGCCTCAGCTTAGGACTCTGCTGGCCTCTGGGGAGGCCCAGGAGCCCTGTAAAGGGACCTTTTGCTTGGGGTCATCAGGGAGCTCCTTGAGATGGCTCTCAGGCCTTTGCATGTGCTGTCACCTGATTTTACAGACAGGAAACCTAAGGTCCAGAGCAGAGAAGAGGCCAGGTCAGGGCCACACTGCAGCTTGCTGGCTGCGCACTGTCTCGCATCTGTGCATCCCGCTTTCCTCAGCTCTGCAGGCAGCAGAGAGAGCTGACCCAGGAGAAGAAGGGGGTGGGGAGGGGACCCCATGGCCGCTTGTGGCCCACATACCTCAGCTCTGACCGGATGCTTGAAGGGAAGTGTATTTTGCTACCTTTTGCATGGCATGAATTCAGAGAATGCTGTTGCTAATTTCTGCACATTTTTTCTTCCTGTGGTCTGGGCTGTTTACCCAGAGCTCTGTTAATCAGTACATCAAGTTCGTGGCGCACCGAACCTTCTGGGGAATTCACTTTTCTGGGTATGCGAGGGTTAACTGGAAACTTGTCTTCCTAGACTTTGCTGAAAACTTTTCTACAAATGATGTGCATTTCCCCAACTTCATGTTTTGAAAAGTTCCACCACTTTCTAAATATGCGACCTTGGTTAAATTACCTAACCTCAGTAACCTCAGTTTCCTTATCTCTTAATGTGCATGGCGATAACTCTCGAGGCTGTGAGAGGAACTCGAAAGAGGAGCAGGGCTCAGCACACACACGGTGTGCCTCAGCCACCGAGCCACGGTCACGCTGTCATCCCTGTCACCAGCTGCTCTGCGAAGCCGGGACAGCACGAAGTGTCTTTGCAGGGATTTAGGTTCGACACGCTGCCCATCCTGCACCTGGACACAGGCAGGCTGGGAGAAACAGGTGTCAGCCTATGGCTTCTGTCCCAGTGGAGTCCTCCCAAGGAGACCGCCTTATGTAATTGGCTGCTTTCTCCCGAAAGCCACTTCGGCCTGTGCTTGCCACTCTTCACTTGAGTTTGTCACGTCTGCTCTGGGGAGGGTCAGCTGTCCTGAACTCCATGCCCTCGGGACACAGCCAGGACCCACTCTTCCCATGAAGGGAGGGGCATCGCCCAGGGAGGAGCAAGGCCACCTTGGGTGCTCAGCAGCCATTGGCCTCACTGTGCGGCCCAGGTGGTCTGCAGGGGTTCTCCCCCCGCCGAGGCCTCCCGAGTGGCTCACTACCCTGGGGCAAGGAACTTTCCGACCCAGACTGTGAGTCGAGGGCTTGCCCTGAAGCAGGGAGCTCAAGGGAGCCTGAGGGATGTTGGGGAGGGTGGTGGGCAGGCTGCCAGGCTGCTGCTGAGCCCACGGCAGCCACACTGCCCCTTGGAACAAAGGCCAGTGCCTGCCAGGCCACAATGAGGCACAGACTTGTATTCAGTGAAAGGGCACCAGGGTCAGAGTCAGATCAACTCCCAGCCCTGCCCCTGCTCTGTGACCTTGGGCCCTCACTGTGCTTACCTGTAAAATGGGAACAGTCATCTCTCATGTCATAGGGGACTGGATGCAGGTTTTTTATTTTATTTAATAATTTTTTTTTATTTAGGCAGGGTGGGTTCAAGACCAGCCTGAACTACATAGCAAGACCCTGTTTTAAAAAACAACAACCAACTTAAAAAAAAATTTAAACATTCACCGTATTGTCTGTTCACACCTCATATTACCTCTGGGGTTGATGTGAGGACACATGAGATGTGTGAGGAATCAGTCTTCTGCCCTGTTCTAAGAGCTGTTGACTCTTTTAGTGGCTAATTTGTACTGCCATCTGACGTAAGGGAAACAATGAACCAGTAGCATCCTTTATGCCCCTCCCAAACAATGCCCAGGCTCTTTTAAGCACTAACTCCAATTACCTACCTCCCGTTTTCCACATATCATCACCTAATATTTCGTTTCCATCTCATCTCCAATGCTTAGTATTGTTATTGATGAAAAATCAAGGATAACTCGGTTTAGGCACGGAGGACAACGCTGGCTCACTGTGGCAGGTGGGATGTTCCCGAGGCAGAGGCAGCCACGCCCCACGTGGGCTGCACGACCTTGCCAAGCTCCTACAAGGCCAGGGTCTAAGTCTTCTCTTGAATCCGGCTGCCCTTGCCGACTTGTTTACAGAATGGTGAAGCGACAGGGTGTGACTTCTGCAGCTGGGACTGAAAAGGCTCTGCACCTTTCTCTCCCCTGTTCCCTGGACCTCTTGCTCCCTGGCCGCTCCACTGGGGAGGCGCTTGTAGGGCCCATGTCAGCAGCGTCCACAGAGCAGGGCCGCCGAGCTCCAAGCTCCGCAGTCAGACACTTAGGCGAAGAAGCCCCCAGGTACTTCCAGCCCTCCGTCTCCTGAATCTTGCTTCGCCATTCCAGGCTTTGCAGCTGAGGGCTCAGAGGCCGTGAAGCACAGTCACGCCATCCTTGCTGCACCCCACGAGGGTTCCTGAGTCCATGCAGAAAATACAATGGCTGGTATTTGATAGGGTTTATATCTCGGTGTTCCCCAAGAGCCCACCCCCGCACTCGGATCATGGGCGGGGCTTTGGAAGGTGATTGGCTTACGGGGGACTTGAAGCTGATTGGCTGCTGCAAGGTGGGGGCGTGGTCTGGAAGGTCCCTCTCCCTTCCCTGTTTCTCCCGTGTCGCTCAGCTTCCTGTCCGCCATGCTGTGAGCAGCTGTCCTCCGCCATGTCCCAGTGCCACGCCGCCCGGTCCTGGAGCCAGCTGACTGTGGGCTGAAACCTCTACAAACGGTGAGCCAACAAAACCTCTCCTCCTCTACGTTGTGTGTGTGGGGTATTGGGTCTCAGCGGCAAGAAAGTGAATTTGGGATGATTCGTGACACCCCAGACGATAACCGGGGACCCTCACGATTGCACACCTTTCCCGTGAGTTCAGTTTCCTTCTTATCAATCTACGTGCCATAGTAATTCTTTCACTGAGGATCTTGAATGATCATTCAAATATCTTCCTGTCTGCAAATACCTTCCCCCCAGCCTTACTCCTGAATAATCATTTTCATGGATCTAAATTTGAATGTGGTGGTTACTTTCCTTCAGTGCACTGGAGGGATTTATGTTTATTGTTTTATGGTCTCTATTAAGGTGGAAAGTTGCCTCCAATAAATCTCATTATTGCTTCTGCTCTAGTTTGAAGCGTAAGTGGCCCCCAGCAGTGTGTGAAGCAAAGTCTGGCTCCCCAGGGTGGCACTATAAGGAGGAGGTGTCTAATGGAAGATCCTTAGGTCACTGGGGACGCCGCTGGAGGGGAGAGTGGGGCTCCAGTCCCTTGCTCCCCTTTTATCTCTTCCCAGCTGGGTGGTGAGTGGCTTTGCTGTCCCCATGATGAACTGTGTTGTCACAGCAGCAGGGCCATCTGATCATGGACTGAAAGCTCTAAAACGATGAGCCAAATACACCTTTTTTCTTTATAAGTTGATAAAGATATCAGGTATTTGTTACAGTCACAGAAATCTAGTAAGCTCCTATCAAAATACTTACTGTATCTATTATCTATCTACCTCTGCCTTTGCAGCACTGGGGATTGAACCTAGGGTCTCCGTCCTGAGCTGCAACCCCAGCCCTCTTCATTTGCTTCACTTAGTCACTCAGTAGCCCAGGCTGGGCTCAAACTCGTGATCCTCCTGCCTCAACCCGCCAGAGTGCTGGGATTACAGGTGTGCCCCTTCATGCCCAGCACAAACTTCCTTTTAAATGAGACATATTTTTTCTGATTATTTTAAAGATTTCTTTTTGGTGTTCTTCAGTGTCCATGTGTGCATTTTATTTGTATTTATCTTGCCCAGAACTCAATGTGACTTTCTGATCTGTAAGTTTATGTCTATTTCCCATTCTAGAAAAAATTCCATCTATTGTGCTTTCAAATATTACAAATACTATCTTTCTCCCATTCACTTTGAATTTTTCTTTCAGAACTCTTCTTTGGAACTCAATTTTCTCATCTTATTATCCATGTCTCTTACCCTGCCTTTCAAATATTCTAATTCTTTGACAGAGGGCCGCATTCTGAGGAATTGTGTGAACCTGCTTTCCAGTCATATTCTTAACTCAAACTGTTTAAAAATTCAGTGATTATATTTTTCATTCTCTTAATTCTTTTTAAAAGCTGTTCTTTTTCATAGCATCCTGTTCTTTCACTGTCACTTTATTTCTTCCTTTATATTTTTAACAGACTGATTTTATATCTCTTTCAGCCTGTCCTATTATCCCAAGTTCCTTTTTTATTTTTTTAATTTGAAACAAGTTCTCAGTATGTTGCCCAGGTTGGCCTCAAATCCTTGAACTCACAATCTTCCTGCCTTGGCCTCTTGAGCAGCTAGGATTAGAGATGTGCACCATGATACCCAGCTCCCACATGCTGGGACAGGTTGCTTTTCCTCTTTGTTGCACCTGCTGGGCTTCTCTCATAGTGGGTGGTTTTTTCATATGATCAGCAGTTGTTGGGGGTGAGCTTGTCTTCAGGTGGATCATGCTGTCCCTTGGAAGTCCTGTGTGTCATGGGTTGTAAAAATGGCCTCAGAGATTGTCTTGGTTACTTTTCTCTCATTGCTGAGACAAAATACCTGATTCCCAAAATGAAGGAAGGAAAGGTTTATTTAGCTTACAGTATTTTGAAGGTTTCAGTCTATACTCAGCTAGCTCCAAGGCAGGGTGGTGTGGCTAAGGGCAGCCATTTATGGCAGCCACAGGTATCCAAGGTGACAAGAGCAAAAAAGGAAAAGCATGCCTCCTTCCCTCCCTTATATTGTATGCCAACTATCTGTCCCTGGGCAGGTGCAACACTCACACTGCCAATCCCAGCACTAGACAATGAACCAATCACAAACGCTAGATTCAGCTGCCTTTGGAAGGCCCAACCCCCCATGAGTGCATGAGGCTTTGAGGAGACATCCAAATGCAAACCATAACATTCTATGCCGGCCCCACAAAAACTCATGCACATCCTTTATGCAAAAGACATTTAGTCCATCTCTAAAAGTTGCCAAAGTCCTAAAAGTTTCAGCATTACTGAAAAATACAAGTCCCAAGCCTCCTGTGAGATCTAAGTCAAACACTTTAACTGCAACCCCCTGTACAAATGAAAACAAAGTTGAACACTTCCAACATTCAATGGCACAAGATAAACACTTTCATTCCAAAAGTTACAAACAGGAGGATACAAAGGAATGGGACCAAAGGAAATCCAAAATCCAGCAGGGCAAACATTAAGTCCTATAGTTCTGTGTCCAGCATCTGAAGTAATCTGGTTTTGAGCTCCAAAAGGCTTGAGTGACTCTACCCCACAGCAATTCTGGTGGTTGTAGCTCCCACAGCTTCTCTCTTGGGTTGGCTTTGCTGTCTCCTTGCAGGTTTTCTTAGACAATCAATGCTCCTGGCTTTTCCAAACTTCTGGGTTCTCCATTGTACCTTTGGCTTCACACTCACAGCTTCACACACTGCCCTCTCAGGGGCACACTGCCTGACCCCCCCAGGCCTTCTGAAATCTAGGTGGAAGCCTTTTAAACCTCAGAACTCATGCATTCTCCATGTGCCTAAAACCAGTGCCAAGTAGATGATGCCAAGGTCCACTGTCAGCTGGAGCAGGAGCCACGCTTTCCTCTCTCTTAGCCATAGGGGTCGAGTGCCTGGATTGCTGAGCACTCTGAACCTGATTGTGAGGAACAGATTCTCTATGCCACTGCCATTCTGGAACATGGTGCTTTGCAGCTTTCTCCTCAAAGCAAAGTCTTTTGCTTCTGCAGTTTTGAGGCTACAAAGGGTGAAAACCTACCACTTCCAGTGATGCCCCCAGGTCATTTTTTCTATTCTTCTGTTCCTTCTCAGCAATAGAGATCTCAGTTCTATCTTTGTAGTCCACAGTTTTACTGGTGCTTTTTTCCTGGCCAAACTCACAATGTTTTAAATCATCCTGCTGAGCTCTTTGCTCTTGATTTGCAACATAAATCCAGCTAGAAGCCCCCAACAATAGCCATGCCTCCGCCTTAACTTTTGACTGCCTTGAAATTTATTTTGCCAGATTAATTAGTCCACTGCCCTTAATCTCAGTCTCAGGCAAAATCTCTGGACAGGAACAAAATACAAACAAACTTTCTGCCAAGCCATAGCACACATCTCTGGAGTCCAGCAGCCAGTGCAGTCCTTCCCAGCAGAAGCCTCCCAAGCATGGTTTTCTGGTCTTCTGAGCTCTGACCAGAATCTCCCCTACAGAACAGCCTAAGCTGTTCCAGGGCTACTCTTTCAGGTGACATCTCTGAATCTTTCCAAACTCTTTCCACAATCCATTCCCAAAGGCTCTTGAACCACATGGTCAGGTACAGTCACAGCAATGACCTCACACACACACACTCCACTGCTACCAAATTCTGTGTTGGTTATTTTTCACTCGTTGCTGAGACAAAACACCTGATGCCTAAAATGAAGGAAAGAAAGGTTTATTTAGCTTACAGGTTTTTTTTGGAGGTTTCAGTCCATAATCAGCTGGCTCCAAGGCAGGGTGGCATGGCACAGGGGCAGCCTTGGTACCAAAGGCAACAAGAGCAAAAAGGAAAGAGTGCTCCTCCTTCCCTCCCTTATATTGTATGCGAGCTATGTCCCTGGGCAGGTGCAGCAGTCACACAGCCAATCCCAGTGCTGGACAATGAACCAATCACAGACACTAGACTCAGCCACTTGAATAGCCCGCCCCCCATGACCACATGAGGCTTTGAGGGGACATCCAAACACAAAGCATAACAGAGATGTGTTTCATTTGTTTTGTAAAGTTCTAAGAGTTCAACTTTCCAGCTCAGGATCCTTTGCCATGCAGATATCATACATTTAGCTGTCATCGCCATGAATGGTTCTGGTTTCAAGTTTTTATTTTTCCCAGGAAACTTTTCTGCCACCCAGAGCCCTGAGCCAGGATAAGATTGTTGGTCACTCCCCTGGATTGGCAAGTACATTTTTTCCTTCCACGGTTGGTGACTTTTCCCTCACTGGGACAAAGTGCCTGACACCTTCATTTAAAGGAGAAGAGGTTGATTTGAGCTCATGATTTCAGAGGGTTCAGTCCGTGGGAGACGGCTCCAAGGCAGAACCATCATGGTGGAAATGTGTAGCAGGGGAGAGTATCTCAACTCATAACAACCAAGAAGCAGAGAGAAGGGAAAGATTCAAGGCAAGAGATCTATCCCCAAACATGTGCTCCCCCTATTGACCCACCTCCTCCAACCAGGCCTTCTGACAGCACACTCAGTCATGAGCCATTAGTGGATATGAATCCATTGAGGACTCTAGCGCCTCATAATTCAGTCACCTTCCAAAGACACATGGGGATGTGGAGATGAAATTGGAGCTGGATTTGAGGGAAAGGAAGGATATGGGCCCAGGGTGGGTAGTAGGGGCAGGTTGTGACTCATCGAGAACAGTGAGAAGTGTCTTAGACCCTTGAAAGGAGTGACTGACTGAGATAGAATTTAACTTTCTTTTTTATGCTGAAAAGCACTGTAGTCCCTTCTCCATGCTCACACCCTGCGTGATTCTCAACCTTCAGTAAAAAGTCAGTATTAATATTCAGTACTAATAATACTTCAATACTAGCATTCAGCATTAGTCCCCTTTCTGTAGCTATATCAAAATATCCCAGGCTGGGAACTTTAGGAAGAAAAGAGATTTGTTTAGCACATACAGTGAGATAGGAAGCTTGAAAGTTTCAGGGACCTACTCAGTCTTTATGATAACCAACTCTCTCAGAAATGGACCTGGGTTCCATGAGAAGAACAAGGCCAGACTCCCAGTGGCCTAACCACCTCTCACTAGGCCCCACCCCTTAAAGGCCTCAGCACCTCAACACTACCACATTTGGGTCCAGGCTTCCAGAGCATGAAGCCTTGGGGCGTAAACCACATCCAACCACAGCAGTTGCCAGTCATAAATGCCTGGGTCAGTGGTACTTGAGTAAAGTCAAGGGAATGGAGCCTACTTGGATACATGGGTATGCAGGAAAAAAAATACCCACAGGATGCCAGGCATAGCGGCACACACCTCTAATCCTGCACTTGGGAGGCTGAGGCAAGAGGATCGCTGTGAGTTCAAGGTCAGCCTGCACTACACAGCGAGACCCTGTTTCAAAATATGAACATTTTAAAAAGGCATTCACCGTATTGCCTGAGCACACCACACGTATCCCAGCTCTGTCCTGTTGTCTGCTTCCGTGTGCTCCTTCGGGAGCCGCAGCCACTCCCAAAACAAGTACTTGGCATTCACCGTGTACATCCAGACCCTCGCCCAGCAGGTCTGTGGCCTTTCTGGTACCTGTGTCACCTCCTGCCTCTGCTGTCCTATTGTCACCTGCCCTGCCTTGGGTCCCGAGGCCTCACCTCCCAACAGGGGCTCAGAGCCATCAGCAATTTTGTTTTCCACAGAACAGAGTCCAGACCCACCTTAGCATGGTCTTCATGATCAGGCACCCCTGTCCCCTCTACCTGCACAGGACCAGCTGCCTACTCAATACCCACTGTCTCCTTCCTTTGTAACGGAGCCCCAGGCTTAGCTGCTCCTCCTGATAAAGACATTTTTCAGATTCCCTTGCAGCATGTTAGGACCACGTAAGTTCTGGCTGGTGAGACGTACATGAGAGTGCTCCCTAAGCCTGTTTATAAGTCAGTTTAATAGAGAACAGGCTTAACTGAAAGGAATGGCCCTGTTGCCCAGAATTTTGATGTACTGGCTGGAGCTCCAGCAGCCTTTTTGGACATCACAGCCCCCTGTGCCACTCTGGCTTTCCCAGCTCTCCATGTGGCCCTCCTGTTGCACTTACCTGTCAACCAGGGTGTACATGAAGTGGCCGAGGGACAAGGATGGGGTTTTCTCCAACCTCTAGTTCCCTGGAATTAAGACAGCGCCAATGACATAGTTGATACTCAGTACACTTATGTGTAACACACGCAGGAAAGGTGTGACTGTCACCTCTCAGCACCGAAGGTGCCGGTCCTGCTGTCTCTCCCCTGCTCTCCACTCATGAGCGGTGGCCACGCGGGTGCTGTCGGCGCAGGGGCAGGGATGTGGGATAGCGGAGGCGCCTGGTGGATCAGCACCCAGGAAGGTCCAGAAGGGACGCGGTAGAGCGGAAGTGCCATTGTGACCTCCCTGGGCCTCCCTCCTCTCCCCTCCCCAAGGCCAGGGTGGGGCAGCTACTGACGCAGAGGACGCAGGAGCCCCCAGGGTGTACGGTGCTCATCGGGCGGGCGATCTTGATGAGGGACAGCAAGAGCCCTCGGTGGACGCAGGTGCAGCGCTGCCGGGAACCTTCGTGGCCGCGGCTTCCTCGCGGGTCAGTCCCGCTCCTCTCCACCAGGGGGCGGTGCTGGGCAGGCCCTCCCGGAGCTCCGGTCGCCAGAGCGCGGGCATCTGGCCGGTGCGGAGCCTGCACCTGTGCCCCACGCCTGCCCCCCGAGGCGGAGAGGTCCCCGGCACCCCCAGGCCTCCCTTGGGCGCCTCCCAGGAGCGAGGCCCGGGAGCGCTGTCCTGACTCCTGCGGCGCACGCTGTTGTGTGTGTGCGTTTTAATTGTTTTGAAGTCCATGTTTGCCGTGCGTACTGACGGCCTGCGTCGTGCGGAGCTGGTTCCTGCGCGTGGCACGTCCTGACTCTGCCCTCATCCCCCTCGCCTCCCTCCCTCCATCGCCTGGCCTCCTCCCCACTCGCAAAAGACTCATCTCCCTGTTACCTAGCTTTCATCTTACTCTTTATTTTTGCTTTGGGTTTCTCACGTAAGAGAAGCCGCGCAGTGTTTAAGCTTGTGCGCGGATTTAGTTCACGCCGCGTTATGGCCGCGGGTTGCCCCCGTTTTACACATGACTCAGATTTATCCTTTTCCTGGGCGGGTACGGCTCCATGGTGTGCAGATGCCACACGCTGCTCGTGGAAGGCTGGGCTGGCTGCGCTCTGGGTCTCTGACACTCATGGGCATGCGCACTGTCGCGGGCAACATTGCAGTTGGCCTTTGGTTATCCACGGAGATCGGACCCCTCTGGATAGCAAAACTCATGGGAGCTCAAGTCCCTTACAGGAAGGGGCCTCGCGTTTGCATTTAACCTTTGTGCATCCTCCAAAGTCGTTGCTGTCGTTGTCGTTGTTGTTTTGAGACAGGGTCTCAGTATGCAGTACAGGCTGGCCATGAACTCACTATGTAGCCCAGGCTGGCTTTGAACTCACAGCGATCCTCTTGCCTCAGCCTCTCGAGTGCTGGGGATACAGATGTGCACCACTGGTGCCTGCGGTCCTGGCCCTCAGGGCTGGGTGTCCAGGCATGGCAGCCTCCACCTTCTGTCTCCCAGCAGCCCCACGCTGTGCTCTGCGCTTTCGGCAGCGGCAGGGGTACAGACGGGTGCCGGCAGTGCACTACAACCGGAGTCCCAGGGCCCTGATGGCAGGGGTCACAGGGCTGGGCACCGTCCCAGAGCTCCCGGGCTTCTTGCCAGGTGACCTGCACAAAGCACTTTGCAACGGTAGGACCTGAGCCAACTGAGAGCTGGCTGCCCCTGAGGGGTCCCCAGGAGGTGACAAACC